>PVIY010022835.1:0-40243 GCA_004026745.1 Myrmecophaga tridactyla | reverse complement strand
AAGAGCTCTCCAGACAGAGGGAGCAGCCTGTATAATGGTTCTGAAGGAGAGATGAGGTTGCAGAGTTAGAGAAACAGCATGGAGCTCTGACAAGGAATGGTGCGGGTTGAGGTTAAAAAGAGAAGCAGGGGCCAGATAATCTCTCAAGCCATGATAAAGAGTATGCATTTTATTAAGTGCAGTAAGAATCAATGAGAGGGATTTTAGTCATGGGGTTGTAAAATCTGGTCTAAATTATGGCATTCCTTTTGCAGCTGTGTGAAGAATGGTTTATAGTGACTCACGTGCAGAGTGGGGAGGCAGGAAGAGTGCCCAAGAAGCCAATGTTGGTGATCACAGGACACCTGAAGTGGTCTGGCCCAAGGAAATGGCAGGAAGAGGGGCAGGATGGATAGGATAAAGAATTCAGAGCTGGAACTGGTAGGTTTGCTTGTGCAAGGGAGCAATAAAAAATGACTCAGTGTGTTTGGGCTTAACTGGCGATGAATAGGTTTGAGCAGAACAGAGTTCATTAAATAGGAGATTACAAATGAGAGTTCCTATTAAAAACCAGATGTGTGGGATCTTGCCATATATATAGATTCATATCTGAAGCATCTGTAATTTATTTGTGTTCAAAAATATAGTTTAGGTACTATACAGCCTTTTATCTTATCAATTCATCACAACCTATTTAACCATTCCCAATTATTAACTATATAAACTGTTTACACTATGATTATCATTCTTGTACAAAATTTATTTCCAGTTCTGAAAATTTTCTTGGGCTCACTGAAGTGTAAATATTAGGATGAAAAAAATAAAAATGTTTAAGGCTCTGGATACAAATTTCCTCCTTTATAACACAAACCTACAACTCCTCAAAAAAAAATTTTTTTTTAAACTTAAATGTCAAGATATCTGTTTCCCTTCATCCAGCATGATTTTAAATGACTCCAAAACAACTATGTGGATTCATCCAAGTATAAACAGTTTGGTGTTAAGGACATTTAGATTATTTCCCTTTCTAAAAAATTTGCTATTATAAACAATACTGTAATGAAAAGGCTTAAACATAATTATTTGATTAAATTTCCTAGAAGTGGAATTACTAGATTAATGAAGATGAACATTATTTTAAAGGTTCTTGCTATATATTGACAAATTGTTTTCCAGAAAGGTTACACCAGTTTCTACCAAGTACTCAAAGAAGTTCAACATCACTCATTTGACAAAGTGTCAAAATGAAAATGATTTTTCTTTTAATTATGTGATTTTTAAATTTCCCACGAACAATGCACAAATGCCAATACCGTATTAACAATGAAAGCAGAACAGATGGTGAAACTGTTTCTTTTCATTTTGAGAAACTGCTGGTTTAAGCAAGAAAATTAATTTGGGAAACTGCCTGTTGAGAAATAATGGTTTCCATCATCATATGTATTTCAGCTTAAAAAAAAACAAAACCTTCACACCTAATAAACAGAAATCAGGAACACTCAGTTTGCCCATTCCTTAAGAATTACTTCAATCCCTTCCTACCTCCCACATGACATTGAAGCATTGGGCTAGATCAATGTTTTCTGTAAAGGGCCAAAGGCCAGATAGTACTAATTCTTCAACTTTTGGAGCACATATAATCTCTAGCCAACTAATCAACTCTGCCTTTGTACAGAGAAAGGGGTCATAAGCAATATGTAAACAAGGTTGGGTTCCAATAAAACTTTATTTACAAAACAGACAATAGATTTGGCCCCTGGGCCATAGTTTGCCAACGCCTGGTCTAAATATTGGCCCTGCATCTCCAGGTGAGCTGTTCTCCTAGAGCAGTTCTTGTGGGGGTAGAGCTGGAGGTTAATCTAGATCAGTGTTTCTCGGAGTGTGGTCCCTAGACCAGTAGTGACAGCATTACCCAGGAAAACTGTCTGAAATGAAAATTCCCAGGCTCTACCTCAGAGATCATGAATTATGAATTCTGAGGGTGGGGCCCATTAATCTGTGTTTTAACAAGCCCACCTTATGTTTTAACAAGATGATCCTAATACACGTTCAAGTTCGAGACCCGTTGGTCCAAGCCATCCCTAATAAAATGTTGGAAAGTTGGGTACTGAAAATGAGAATATTTACCTGTTTCTCACAAACATTTCCCATCTCTTGTAAGCCTCATATATGGCAATTCCATTCTGCTACTAGGCTAATGAGAACACCTTACGATAATGGGCGCATCACACATGGGGGTACCGAGGCAAATATGCAGAGAGTGAGTCCATGCCCCACGTGTTAAAACAACAGTAAGACTGAAAAGGAAGGAAGAGAGGGAAGGTGGAAGGAAATAGGAAAAGAACAGTGTAGGGAATCTGTGATGTACAAGAGCAGATACAGGAGAGATTTACGTATGCTGACAAAACTCTAGAAACCACTATTTACTTTTAAGTCCCCACAAGGACAAGCATGAAATATTTTGCTACTATTTCAGGAAATCTGCTATATTACTATATCCTGCTTGACTTCTCTCGTCTTTTTCTTCTGGAGAATCTTTTCAAACCAAATTTCATTCCACAGGGAGAAGAAACTTGAATTAAGCATGGGAAGAAAAGCAAGCTTAGGTTTAAATTTCATTATCTCTATTTTTCATTGCTTACAGCCTTTTGTGTTTCTTATATTTATTCCAGTTAAACAAGGAGAGTGGAATAGCAACGGTTTAGAAAAAAGTAAAGGATTTACAGCAAGAAAGCTGAAAGACAATGCTCCTTGGCTGGCAGTGTAACATGGCTGAGGGACTGTGGGTCCGGTGCTCATTAGCAGCATGGCCGCACCAAAAGTTGAAGTCAGAAGTCTCTACACTCAGAATCTAGAGCAGCAGCTGATGACATGCTCGCCTGTGCCCTTCAAGAAGACACTATATTCTTGAAAAGACACTCCACTGCCATCTAAGAAACTCCGCTCAGTTCACCTGCTGGACTAGAGTCATGACAATCAGCATGAGCCCAGGCGCGGTGCCAACCCATCACCTGACAGGCATGACCTCTTGAAGAGTCTCCCTAACACAATTAGGTCAATTCCATGACACATTATGGTGCTGTATCAAATTTACTATGGGTTTGCAAATTTTCAAAATAAAAAAGAATAAAGTAAAACTAGTTAGTATATTTCTAAAGCGATTACACTCCTAATGCCACTAGAAAATATCCATTACCCTCCATATAAAAACAAAGACTGATCTTTCATGGAATCTGCCACACAGTAAAGCTGCCCCAACATTCTACCCAATGCCTATTGTAGGAAGAAACCGAGAAAGTGAAATCTGACTTGCACTGACTCCCACAGAGTACTCTGCCAGGGAGTATAAAAGCTAGATTCCTTCCCAGAAACCAGTACCCAGGATTTAAGCTCTTATACCCTTGGGGTTTAGGACTCTACTGACAAGTTAAGATTTTTAGAATGTTTTATGCAGATGAAAACCCAGACCCCATTGGCATCCCATAGCCTTGAACATCCACAGTAATTAACACAGCTGTTCCTTTGCCCTCCCAGACCCACCCAATGTATTCTCTCAGACTGGCATAGATAATCTAGGTCACAAACTGCATTCTAAAAGGGTCTGATATAATTCACCCAACAGGAGGCTGGGGCCAGAGTCCGAGTGCTCTGACCTACATTGGGAGATCTCATCCAAACAGGGTTTCAGTGCGGCAGGTCACTTCAATGTCTGCTGGCTGGTGAGAACAGAGACTTCTGGTAACACCCACATGGTTTGATGGGTTTAAAACTGATGAAACCATTTCCCATCAGAGCATCTGTATCAGTCTATTCTTTGCACAGCACCTGTCTTTAAATCAAAGCCAGAGACAAAAGAGAGTCACAAGCAATTGCCATATTCACAGACAGGTGAGATGGAAAGAAAAACATCTCAGGCCTGAGTGAGATTCCAGAGCGGACACCAGCAAACTTTTTCTATTAAGGGTAAGATGATAAATATTAAGGGTAGATGGTAAACATGAGGTCTCTGTCACAGCTACTCAACTCCACTTTTTAAGCAAGGAAAGCACCTTCAGGTAATACGTAAAAGAATGTGCTTGGCTGGGTTCTGATAAAACTTTATTTTCAAAGCCTGGCAGCCAGCTGGAGTTGGACTGCAGGTCATAGTTTGCTGAACCCTTTTCTAAGGGACTGTGTTTCTCTCAAAAATGTGCTGCAATTTCCTAAAATTGCCAAGGATGGGCAAGTTTGTACAAGAGGGTGCTCCTCGGTATATGGACTGTTCCCTTAGACAAGGAAAGGGAGCCATGGGTCTGCTCTAATGGGGTTTTTTAGCTAACAAGCTAAAAAAAGAAAACCCATCCTCAATTCCTGTAGAAAGTAGGATAAATTAATATATTAAAAGACCTAGATGACCTTTCAGAGAAATTTATTAAATGACCCCTAGAATAAAATCTAGTACAGGTATTAAGCTTCAGTTTATACAAACTTGCAGAATACAAAAAGTTATAAATATATATTGGCCTTTGATTATGACTCTGATGTTTATCATAAATCACCTTTAGGAACATTATCTCATTCAAGCCTTATAAAAATCAGTAAGAGAGGTGGCATTATCCGCACAGTAAAACAGATGAAAAAATTGAAATTCCCAACAATGAAAGGATTCAGGGGTAGAATCCAGATTCTCCAACTCTAAACTTCTGTGCTTTCCCCACTCCACCATTGTACCTCCAAAGAAGGTATTTGTCCAGCAACAAAGAGTGAAACTTTGTTTTCTTAAAATCATATGCTAATACTCTTTAAAACTTTCAAGTTCATAAAAACAAGGAAAGACTAAGAATCTTGTACAGACCAGAGGAGATTAAGGAGACATGACAACTAAATGCAATGTAGTCCTTCTCTGCCCTGGATCCAGTAACAGAAAAAGGACATTATGGTGAAGTTCAAATTAAAGTCTGCAACTTAGTCAATAAAAATGTGCCACTGTTAACTTCTTACTTTTGACAAACGTTCTGCAGTCATGCAAGATGTGAACATTAAGGAAAACTGGGTGAAGGATACATAGGAACTCTCTGTACTATCTTCGTAACTTTTTTGCAACTTAAAAGTATTCAAAATAAGAGTGGCATTAAGTATTTTTTATCACATATATTAGTATGTGAATATGGCTGTGTGTAGAGTTCTTCAGCTATTTTATATGTTGTAAATCCATGAAGTTTAAAATTCTTAAAGAGATTCTTCTCTCTGGCTTGAACACAGCCATCAGTTTTAGAGTGTGGTGCATAGAGTATATGGTTAAAATAAAGTGGGGAGAGGCAGTTCTTATTTCAGAGGCTGACCATCAGATATTTCTAATTCCCATAACTCCATAAGCAATTATAATTGTCATACTCTACTATTTTCTTTCCATTTCATTGTAGTCTTCCAGCTGCTGCTCAAAAGCGATTATAAATAATGGGGCTATAAAAGCCACTCAATAATTAGGACATTACTGGCCATATGCCAGCCTCAACAATGAAAGGTGATTTATGTAAGGTAACCCTGCCACATCGGCCAGCGTCTGATGGGCTCTCAGTTCGCCAATTAACATTGCTCTTAACAGCTTTTTTTTTTCCTGAATAGAGAGCAGACAACCCAAAGTGCCACAATGTTTTAAATTTTACATACATGGTAAGAAAAACAAACCCCAAAAAACATTTTCTGCTTTGCAATTTTACATAGCCAGAGAACAGGTAAAAAAGCCCAGAACGCAAGAGACTGGATGGACTCAAACATATGCCCTTTGTCATAGAAGGGGAAAGGCCCAAATGAAATCCACAGAGAAAAGAACTTAGAGGAACCAACAAAATTTCATCCCCTCAACACCAGACACTTCAATATACACATGCTTCAGCAAATGTTTCTCAATGTTGGCAGCCTAGGCGGGACAATTCTCTGTTGTTATGGGTTTGTCTTACAACTCAGAATTTTCAGGATCCTGTTCTTAGAAGCTCCCAACTAAACGCCTGAAGTGCTCCTGTCATGGGGCACTCCTGCCCCAGCTGATAGGTAAAAATAGCAAGCAATCAGAGACAGGAGTTGTTTAATTGTCTGGTAACAAATATATTGGATTTTTTCCTTGTAGATTTTAAAGCATATAAGAAAAGAATGTTGCAAAAGGACACATGTTGGGGGTGGTTCCATAATTACCAAGATAATGTTTAATGTGCCCATGCCTAAATATAGATATACGTCTTCTATTATAGGGTATATGTAGCTGCTGGGATCATGGAGATACTATTAATGGTGGCTCAGTTGAGGACCTCTCTGCTGGCTAGTCTCTCTAAAGGAGAGCCCTTCATCAGTGTCTGTCATGCTGTCCTGGTTTACTGTGTTCCTAGCATTTGTCATTCTTTGAAATTAACCCGTTTTCCTTTTCCTTGCTTATTATCTGTCATCCCCCATCTTCTTGATTACGTACTGCTCTATTTCCAATTTCTAGAGGAGAAATTGGCACAGACTTAGTGACTGATGGAATGGATTACTGAAGGATGGCAGTACTGATTGGAATGCCAGCAGCAGCAGCAGTCAAACCAGAACCAGGTGGACCTATGCTCCCTCTCTGACTTTTATCATTTGCTACCCTGTGTTCTTGGTTAAATTCCTTCATCTCGCTGCATCTCAGTTTCCTCATCAGTACCTATCTCACAGGATCGAATACATGAGAACATGCAGTGTGATGCTCAATGTTAGCTACCTTCCTCCTCACAGTCTGATTTGAAAGTAATATACTTCAAAGATATGTCTTTAACAGAATTCTGTTTGTTCCCCAGGAGGGGAATTTTTTTTTTTTAATATACTCATGACTAAGACAATATATTAAACAAAGAAGTTAAGCAGGCCAACTTTCCGTATCACTGCAAACTAATTAAGAACTATGCACTAAAACCAAATTGCTTTCACATGCACAACTTCTGTTTGTAGTATTCTGTGCGACGGAAGGTATGCAAGCAAAGAGACAGGATTCCAGGTTTGTGTGAACTGTGGTGATGCCGATATTCTCCTCTTTGGAAGTTAGGACAACTGGCATTTGTTTTATTTCACAAGTTATATGTTCTTTATCTGTGTATTGCATTTCCTTGAAGACTAGTGATATTGAGAACATATCATGTGCCTACGGAAGTGCCCAGTCCTTTGTAAGGTTTCTATTCAAATTGCTTGCCCATTTTTTTTTTAATTAAGTTTTCTTTCTAATAGTGATTTGTAAGAGTTCCTTATATAGCCTGGATATCAATTCATTGTCAGAAATATATTTTGTAAATTCTGTCTCCTGGTTTCTAGCTAGCCTATTCATTTTCTTAATGATGACTTTTCAATGATCACCAGTTTTCAGTTCTGATGAAGTCAAATGTATCAAGTTTTATGGTTATTCTTTTCCATATGATTCATTTATTATAGATTAAAGAACAGCATAATGAAGTAGACAGATGAACTCTGGACAGGGATCAGGAGACCTGGATTTCAGACCTAATTCTGCATGCATCTGTATTTGGGGAAAGTCATCTCACTCCTCTAGTTAGAACCCAGCATGGGCAATCTACTAGGTATTTAATGAATGTTGCTGGAATAGCTAATAAATTTACAGTATTTCACCTATCCGTAAGTGAATAGGCTGGATGACAATCCCAGAAGTCTCTCCATTCTAAATATTTCTGATACTTATACCTTGGTCTCACCTTTCCTTTCAACAACACCTTCTCAGGCATCCCCTACCAAATTTAATTCTGCTGTACCTCTCAGAAACAGTCACAAAGCACCCTTCTTGCTAACCAACCCAGGAGTAATTCTAGCAGGCCCCTGCAACATATAAAAGGCACCTACAATATGTAAACCTGCTGTGGCTTGCTCACCCCCGCTCTTTTCTAAAGCAATGCTAAAGAGTTCAAACAATTCAAAATTGTTTCAGTGTTTACTCACAACAGGCCTTGCAGCAGCCGCAGAACTGTCTCAGCTTCTCTTCTAAAATTAGTTACCACAGTATACTGCTTATATACAGACACACTGTCACAGTGCTAAAATAACATTTTAGAAATTTCAACAAAGATGCCAAATGAACCAACAAACCCCAGTTAATGAATGCCACAAATATGCAAGTTAGTACCTGACACTCCAGAGTTACCAAAACACAGACAGAGAGATCAAACATTTGTCAGAGGAACAAACTGAAACATGTCAACGTTGCAGCCTCTGGGAACATGTGACACCCTCTTTTTCTTTGCTTGATTTCAGGTCAGTCCTTATGAGATGGATAATTATCTTTAGAAATTAAAGTGACTTTAAATAAATTTTGCAATGCCTTTTGAGACCAGCCCATACCCTCTGGAGGTACATAAACCATAGTAGAGAGTTCCTTCTTTAGAATAAGCCTTTATTAAAAGAAAAAAAAAATTAGGTGATGGCAATAGATAGTTACAGTGAGAACCTGAAGGGAATTCAATTTACTAGGATTTTCCCTGCATGGCCCAAAGAGTGAATGCACTGTGCCACTCTGCATAGATCCTAGAGTGTTCTATTAAGAAGGCTTACTTAGAATTTAATTGGCAAAAGGACTTTACCTCTAAGACAGTGGGCTGCACCTTGCTGAACATTAAAATCACATTTTTATGGGGCACATTTAAAATAATACCAGTGCCTGGGCCCGCACCTCAGACCAATTAAATAAGAATTTATGGGGTAACAGTAGGCATCAGTATTTTCTTAAATCTCCCCTCATGATTCTAATGTATATTTGGGGTTCCAAGCTTAGCCTCTTTCTCAGATCCTGAATTCCCAGTGTATTCATTAATTGTCAGATTATTTTTGCAGAACCTTCTGTTTATACAGGATCCTGTAGAATCTACTAAAATGAACTGCTCTAAGCTTCAAAGAAGAAGTCTAAGACTCTGAACCATTTTCTGAGTGGAATGGAAGTGAAGAACATCAAGGGAAAAATGAAGTAAAAAAATTCTAAGACCCTCAAGAGTTACAGCCCTGGGAACTTAAATTGGGTCTCTGCCTGCCCTGAGTAGCTCAAATTAGCTGGGTAGAAAAGTCACCTCAAAAGATCAGGGGATTTTGAGTGACCTGTGTTTTGATGTCTCTCACTGTGGCTCAGACACACTTTCCACTTTCATGACGATTCCTGAGAAAAGTCTTAAGTTACTTATATTTAGTTTGGAGAACATCCATCCATTATAAAGGGTGGGATGGCAGTTAGAAGGGCCAGCGTTTCCCCCTGGCTGTAATCAATGAAAAAAAGCAAGGTGAGAAAGAGCATGCTGTGAGCACCAAGGCAGGGCTTTCCACACTGAAATAATAATAATGGTGCCTTGCAACGGCTGCCTTCTGAAGCTGAAGAAACACCAACACATGAAGGTAGAGCTAGGGAAGATGAAAGAACAAAGTAACAACAGGCTCCCCAAAGTCAAACAGACCTCAAATGTGACTGTGTGACTTTGGTAATTATTCCATTGGTGGATTCTACCCTGAGGCTAGTACTGGACCATGTGCTACCCCAAACATACAAGGTTCCTGAGTGCATCAACATCAAATAATGCTCACAGCCATTCCTATATCCTGATCAAGCCCCTGGACAATCAATTTCCTTTAATGAGATATTATTTAACCAATGGCCAAAAATACGTGTCATATGGCAATCCTGTGCTCTCTCCAAAAGACTCCCAGAAAATGCAAAAAATGTTGAAAAAAATTCAACACTTTTCTACCACCAAGCCAAAAATATTTAACTTCATAGAAAACCACCTTCTTCATCTAGATACCAACATTTTGCGTGAAGTGTTCTTATACTGGCTCACCTAGAAATCTATACTATCTCTAACCTTAATATGCTGGTTCTATTTATATATACTGAAGTCATTCTCATATCGAAAAAGTTTGTGCAAAACTAGATTATGAAAATAAACTAGTGACACTTCCATCCTTTTTCTTGATAAAAGAAGGCCAGCTTAACATTTGCTTTTCTCCCCATACTTAAAAAATTCCAGAAAAAGAAAATGTAGTCAAACAGTCTTGAGCAGAAAATAAAACTGAAAAAGAAGTTTCATACATGTAAAAGAACAACAGTTAAAAAACAAAAGCTACTTCTCTCATTTGATAGGTATTACCTGTCTGGAAATTTAAAAAAACACATGTGCTATCTCTAGAGAAGGCCATCATTCCAAAATGCAGGCTTAATGTTTGAGTTGTGCAAGCCAAATCAGCTTGAAGAAACAGAAGGCGCTGCTAAGCTTTAGCAGAATAAGCCCTAACATAATATGCCAAGGAACACGTTTGACAAAACAGAAGTAGAAAAATATTTTCAAAATCAGTTCTTGGCTTAAATATAGCATTTGGCACCTCAAGTAAATACAAAGAAGAAGAAATAACTTGGTGGTGTCAAGGGACTTTCTGAACTGCAGCAGCCCAGATGGTGGGTTTTGCTACTGATTTCTCAGCTCCTCCCCTTCTCTGCCTTTTCGTTAGTAACTTCCCAGTTTAGGGTCCAATAGAAGGAGTGGAAAGAAAAGAACTGGATATATGTATACAACCAATTTTCCTAACAATCATTACCTCCTTTAAAAACACATTCAATTAACAAAAACCTCATGCCAATTCAAAAGCTCTCCTTAGTAAGTGTTCTGTATTATACAGCCAAATCAGTATCTGGCCTGCTCTCTATACAAAGTGAAGAGGCAGGACTGCCTTTTCCAGGAAGATGGGTGTGGTAGTTAGATTCAGTTGTCAACCTGGCCAGGTGAACGTACCTAGTTTTGTTGCTGCGGACATGAGCCAATGGTACGTGAACCTCATCTGTTGCTAATTACATCTGCAGTTGGCTAGGAGGGACGCCTGCTGCAATGAATGACGTTTGACTTAATTGGCTGGTGCTTAAATGAGAGAGCGCAATGTAGCACAGTCCAAGCAGCTCAGCATACCTCATCTCAGCACTCGGCCGCTCAGCCCAGGCCTTTGGTGATCCAGAAAGGAATCACCCCGGGGAAAGACATTGGAACACAGAGGCCTGGAGAGAAGGCCAGCAGAGATCGCTTTGTGCCTTCCCACGTAAGAAAGAACCTCAGATGAAAGTTAGCTACCTTTCCTCTGAAGAACTAACGAAATAAATCCCTTATAAATAAATAAATGCTAGCTGCATTCTGGCAGCTAGCAAACTAGAACAATGGGTTAGACGTACATTTTTCTGTCCCCTCTGATAAGTACTACCAAAGGTCCTGGAAATGATATATACATCAAACAATAAGACCCTAAAGAGTGGAGAGAAGACAGCAGACCAGCTAGGGTTCTTTAGGATGGACCTTGACATGGAATTGAGTTCCCTGGGTTTTCTTTTTACCTCATATATCCCAAAATTGGAGCTGGAGAATCTGATAACCTATAAATACCAAGGGGTGTAGGAAAGCAAAGACCCAACAAAAACCCGTCCTCTGTAAGTCAAAGGACCAGAGAAGGGACATTAACTACTCTAATATCCAGACAAATATGTTCTCTGTAGAGGGGGAGGGGGAAACAAATATGGTACCACTACCACCCACACGAACAACAGCTAAGTGTGGAGCCTACACTTCTACCTTTTCTGGGCTGTAATGGGGAATCCAACCCTCCCAGACCCTGCTGGATGGTACCAGCAAAAGCTGAGTAAGGGATCCAGAACCTTGATTCCCACAGGGCTGTAACAAATCCCCTCTAAATCTCTCTTCTCCGCAAAAGTAGAAACCTCCCTAGAAGCTAGAACTCCCACTCTACCCAGTAGTGTTAGGGAGTCAGTCCCTCCATAGTGTGTCAATGGAGGAAAAAAGGGGAACCTGGACTTATAGTTCCATTGGCCAGTAATGAGGTGGTACCCCTACTTCTGCTGCCAGACAGGCACCAGACAAAGCCAGCTAAAACAGAAGACTCCAATAAGATCGAGAGCATCACAGCATAATACTCAAAAGGTCCACATTTTAGTAAAAAATCATGTCATCCAAGAACCAGAAAAATCTCAATCTGAATGAAAAAAGATAATCAATAGATACCAACATCAAATGACCGAGATATTACATTTATCTGACAATAATTTAAAAATAGCCATTTTAAAAATCTATTAGCAAGCAGTTACAAACATGCATGAAACAAATGAAAAAATATAAAGTCTCAACCAAGAAACAGAAGATATAAAAAGGAAACAGATTAAAATTTTAGAACTTCAAAATACAATTAATGATATAAAACACTTAACGGATGGGCTTATATCTGTTAATGGAGGGGATGAAGGAAAGAATAAGTATACTTGAAGACAGAACATTAGAATGACCCAATCTGAAAAAAAAATAAGAAAATAGGCCAGAGAAACAAAATAAGCCAAAAGGTGGAAATAACCAAGATGTCCATCAATAGATGAATGAATAAGCAAATTGTGGTACAGACCTACAATGGAATATTATTCATCCGTAAAAAGGAATGTGAAATACTGATACATGCTACAACATGGCTGAACCTAAAATACATTATGCTAAATGAAATAAGCCAGACACCAAATTTTGCATGATTCCATTTTTATTAAAAAAGCCCAGAATAGGTAAATCCATAGAATCAAGGAAGATTAGCAGTTACCGGGGTCTGAAGGAAGGGCAGAATAGGTAGAAACTTCTTAAGAGGTACATGGCTTCTTTTAGAGTCATCAAAATATTCTGGAACTAGAGAAAGTGGTAGTTACATGAAAGTGTTACTATACTAGATGCCACTGAATCATTTACTTTAAATTGTCAATTTAATGTTATGTGAATTTAGCCATAATAAATAAATAAATAAATAAATAAATAAATAAATAAATAAATAAATAATGGAGCCTCAGCAACCTATGGGACTAAAGCAAAAGATCAAATATTTGTGTCACTGGATTCCTGAAGGAAAGGAGAAAGAGGGTAGAGCTGAAAAGTATTAAAAGAAATAATGACCAAAAACTTCCAAAATCTGACTAAAGATATAAACCTTGAGATACAAGAAGGTAAGAAAATTCTGACAGAATAAATAAATTTTTAAAAATCTACACCAAGATGAATACACAACTATGTGATGACATTGCGAGTCATTGATTGTATACCATGTATGGAATGTTTGTATGTCAAGAATGTTTGTTTGTTAAGTTTTTACAACAAAAAATATTTTTAAAAAAATCTACTTGAAATACATCATAGTCTAATTTATAAAATAAAATTAAGAGAAAAAGGTTGAAAGTAGTAGGAAAAATGATACCATACCTGTAAGGGAAAATAATTTAAATTATTGAATTTTTCATCAGAAACTATAGAGGCCAACAAGATGGGGGCACAACATTTTTCAAGTGCTGACGGAAAAGAACTATCAACCCAGAATTCTATATCGAGTGAAAATATCCTTTAGGATTGGAGAATAAAAGTTGTCAGATAAAGGAAAATTGAGAGAATCTGTGAACATAAGATCTACCACATTAGAATGGCTAAAGAAGTTCTCTAAATAGGAAATAACTATAAAAGTAGTCATTTTGGAACATCAAGAAGGAAGGAAAAAAATGGCAAAAATAAAATTATAGGAAATACAATATATTTCCTGTCTGCTCTTGAGTTTCGTAAATTAGGTTTGACAGGAAAAACAAACAAAACAAAAAACAAACAAAAATCTGTAGCACTGCCTTATATGGTTCTTAATGTACATGGAAGAAATATTTAAGACAATTATATTAAAACAAGGAGGGGTAAAGGGAAGTAAAAAGAGGTAAGATTCTATATTTCACTCAAACTGGTAAATGACACCACCAACAGACTGATGTTACATATACCTAGACACAATACCTAGACAATCATAAAAAAGCTATAAAAAGAGATAAACTAAAAAAAAAACAGATAAATCAAAATGTGATGCTAAGTAACCCACAGTAAGGGAGGATAAAGAAAAGAAATGAAAAGGAGAAAGAACAAGCAGAAAATAAAAAATAAAATAGCAAACTTAAGCATTACAGGCCACTAATTACATCAAATGCAAATGGTCTAAATATACTAAAAGACAAGATGGCCTAATGGATTAAACAACATCACCCAACTCTTGTGTACAAGAAGTTCACTTCAAATATAATGCTGTAGGCAGGATGAGAGTAAAAGGATGGAAAAAGGATAAATACGTATTTTTTTCTCATTAAGTGCTTATTCTTGCCCTTTTTTTAAGGATTCTGGGTGGAGTCATCATGATTATTTTTAGAACACTTGCATCACTACAGAAAAGAAATAAAAAGAAAAAACAAAAAAAACATACATCCCATACCCATTCCCCTCCCTCTCATTGACTACTAGTATAACAATTTACCCAATTTTATAATACCCCTTATTGCCTCTCATTATTTATTTTTTCACTCTTCTGTCCATACCCTGGTAAAGGGAGTGTCAGCCACAAGGTTTTCACAATCACATAGTCACATTATAAAAGCTATATAGTTATATAGTCTTCTTCAAGAATCCAGGCTGCTGGAACACAGTTCAACAGTTTTAGGTACTTCCCTCCAGCCACTCCAGTATACTATAAACTAAAAAGGAATATATATATAGTACATAAGAATAACCTCCAGCATAACCTCTTGACTCTATTTGAAATCTCTTAGCCACTAAAACTTTATTTTGTCTTATTTCTCTCTTTCCCTTTCGGTCAAGAAGACTTTCTCAATGCTGCGATGCCAGGACCAGGCTCATCTCCAGGAGTCAGGTCCCACGTCGTCAGGGAGGCTTAAATTGCTGGGAGTCATGTCCCACACAGTGAAGGAGGGCAGTGAGCTCACCTGGTGAGTTGGCTTAGAGAGAGAGGTCACATCTGAGCAACAAAAGAGGTTCCCTGAAGGTGACTGTTAGGCATAATTATAAGTAGGCTTAGCTTCTCCCTTGTAGGAAAAAGTTTCTTAGGGGCGAGCCCCAAGATGGAGGGCTCAGCCTATTGAATTGGTTATTCCTACTGCTTGTAAGACTATTAGGAATTCCCCAGGTGGGGAGGTTTAATATTTCTTCCTTCCTCCATAGCCCCTTTAGGAGGTATTGCAAATACTTTTTAATTCTCTGCCCTGATACTCTAGGATGTATCAGGGCATCACACCAACCTGTACAAACAAACAAGATCTCACTCACTATTTAAGATAAAAGCATACATAAACTATGTTCCTATATTTCTCTGTCTCCTACTTTTATGTAATTCTAGTCACGGATTACATAGTTCTTCATTAAGAGTACAAAACTTTTGTGTATTTGCCTTTTAAATCCTCTAGAAAGTTAAAAGTGGAGTTACAAATCAAAATCCAATAGTGGTGGGATTTTTATTTACTTATGTCATTATATTATTCGAGATTCCATGTAATTGGTGTTCGAATAAAATGATCATACAAGTTTAATGAGATAGTGCGCTACCAAAAATATAAACTTTGCATTAACTAAATGTGTCTTTCTTGGTCTCAAATAGAAGTTGAAATTTTAAAATATAGACCATACCATTCTTTACCCTGTTTCCTGGAAACAGTGTTCATTAAGCAAACATAAATCAAGGGAAAGCTGCAGGTTAGACATTACCAAGGGCTGGAGGTAGGGGATGGAGAAGGTGAATTATTGCCTAATGGGTAGAGTTCATTTCTGATGATAAAGTTTCAGTAACAGAGAGAATTCCTATTCAGCGCAGAGCAGACCTGCAATCCCCAGCGTGCATTCCTAATCCTTATGTACGTACCGGGAGCATGTATGTCAGGCTCAATCCATCTGTTGATGGCCCAAAGGACTGGCTGACTCAGAATCTGCCCTGCATGGAGAAGGCAGCTCACAGAGCTCCGTGGGAGAGCAGTTCAGTGGCAACCTGGGGCAAGGGAATGTTGACTGTAGGACATACAGTGTAGTACTCAGGATCATGAGAAAACTGTTTCTGAGGGAAGAGGAGACATCTGTACTAGTGTAAACAGGGGAATTCCTAGGGCCATAGGCACATGACCCTGACAGGACACAGGTGCAGAAAGGATCAGGGAGGCCCCTATGCTTACTAAATGATTGCAATGCAAAAGAGAAAATGTTTCAAATCAGTAATCTCAGTTATCACCTCAAGGACAACAAAAAGATAACAAAATAAATCCAGAGCTAAAAGGAAGGAAATAATAAAGAGAAAAAAATCAATGAAATAAAAAAAAAGAGAACAATCAATAAAACAAAGAGCTAGTACCTTGAAAAGACTGATTGACAAACTTCTAGCAAGACTGACAAAGAAACAGAAAAAGCACGATTACCAATACCAGAAATGAAACAGGATAAACACAAAGACCTTGCACACAGCGAAAGGATAAGGGAATATCATGAACAACTCTTTAAACATATATTTGATGACTTCAATGAAATGGACCAATTCCTCAAAAAGCAAATTACCACAACTCAACGAGTATGAAACATATCATTTGAATAGTCCCATAACTATTACAGAAATAGAATTTGCAATTTAAAACTTTCCCCCAAAGAAATTTCCTGATCCACATGGTGTCACTGCAGAATTCTACAAAATGTTTAAAGAATAAACATCAATTCTATGTAATTTCTTCTAGGAAACAGGAGAAAATACTTCTCAATTCATTTTATGAAGCTAGTATTACCCTGATATGAAAAACATATAAAGACAGTATGAAAAAGACAAAAAAAAAAAAACCCCAAACTACGGACCAATACCTCTCAAGAGCTTAGATGTAAAAATCCTCAACAAATATAAGTAAACTGAGTCCAGCAACATCTAAAAAGAGGAGAAGATGGAGCTAGGAAGAAGTGTGTTTGGCTAAGACGAGCCTGCATGAGGATCTCTGTGATGATGGAAATGCTCCCCATCATGACTGTACCAATGTCAGTATCCTGGTTATGATATTGTAGTACAGTTTTGCAAGATGTTACCACTGGGTAACACTTGGGAAAGGGTACATAGGATCTCGTTCTATATTCCCTTTATTTTTTTCAAAAATGGGAACTTTTAATTTTCTAATTTTTCAGTTAAATTGAGTGCCCAGTTTTTTGGGTTTTTTTTTGCTTGACAAATTTTGACAGAAACAGAGGCAAAAGAATACTGCAGAGCTCACTGATCCTTGCTAGAACAGGATACATGCGTTCATGGAGCACCAACTCCCCAGGACCCCTTACCATTAAAACCCCACAGAAAATCTGCCATGTGACCTCCTGTGAGAGTCCCTGACTCTTAGGCATAATCATAAGTGACTTAGCTTCTCCTCTGCAGGAGTAAGCTTCATAGGGGCAACCCTGAAGACCCAGGGCTCAGCCTATTGAATTGGTTGTCCCCACTGCTTGCAAGAACAGGTCAAGCAGTGCAAGTTCAAGTAGCATAAGTTTTTTTGCTTTTTCCATTTTTACATAAAATGGCACAAATATGATTTCAGGGCCTGGCTATACCATGAATCCTAAACCCCGTGTAACCAAACAAACTTAAAGCTTACACTATATCTGAATTTTTTTTTTTAATCCATAGAAATTTCTTTTCACAATATCATCAAATTGTTGTGTATTCATCATCATGAACATTTTAAGAATGTTGCATCACTGCAGAAAAAGAAATAAAAAGAAAAAGGGGAAAAAATATATATCCCATACCCCTTACCCCTCCCTCTCTTTGACCACTAGTATTGCAATCTACTCTTTTTTTTTAACCCCTTATCCCCTCCCATTTACTTATTTATTTACTTACTTATTTATTTACTCATCTGTCCATACCCTGGATAAAGTGCTTTCACAATCACAGTCACATTATAAAGCTATATAGTCATACAATTGTCTTCAAGAATCAAGTTTCAGGGAAGAACCAGGTTATACACAAATAGCTCAGCATCTCAGAATTTAGAAAAAAACGTTTTAACTCTGGAATTGATGTAGTGCTGTGAAAGCCTACAACCTAGGACCTTTTACAGTAGGCTCCAACCTGATAGCTGATGCTCTCGACTTCAATTCTCCGAGTCTGTATATTATAGTTAGTCCACGTGAGTGAGGCACAATATTTGTCTTTTTGCTTCTGACATTTCATTTAGTATACTTTCTGCAAGGTTCATTCACCTAGTTCTCCGTATTATTTCTTACAACTACATGGGAATCAATAACGATCTGAAAATGAAATGTTTAATTTTATACAAATCAGTTGTGCAGACCTGTGCCCTTGCAAACAAAAATGGTTTCTTCTGTGGGCTGTTTTAGTTAAGTTCATACAAAAATGGGCTCTGGAGCCAAATGATCAGGCCTTGAGTCCCTGCCCCACCTTGGGTGACCATGGACAAGTTACTTAAGCTCTTTGTGCCTTCTCTCTTCACCTCTAAGGGGAGTAATTATAGCACGAATTTCACAGAGTTTTGGGAACATCCAATGTCAATATATAGATGAAGTGACTGCAACAGTGTCTGGCACATGATACTATGTAAGTACTGGTTGGTATTATAGCCATTATTACTGTAGCATTCCAGAGATTATGACTTTGTTTCATTTTATTCCTGTCTCCAGATCCCTGGTTTTCCAACAGGGGAAGAGAAACTATCACACATGAGCCAAACCCCTGCTGCCAGTTTTCATAAATGGTGGTTGTCTGTTCACATGGAGAGAGCTTCCTGGACAGGGCAGCTTATTTATGTGTACATTAAGCCACCAAGAATTAGCATCCCCCAGTGAAAAAAGGTGACTGCTCGTTAGTGAGTCAACTGCTAAATTCTTTGCATATTTCTCTTTTTCACTGCAGGCAGACATCCCCGGCATGCCAAAACTTCATCCCACATATCCCGGCATGAAGAAAACAGCACCAGATTTTCAGAGGATCTAAGAGATCATCTTTTTTCACATGTTTGAAAGACACATTACGCTTCACTCAACCACAAAGTTAACTTTTCAAATGATTTGTACTAAGAGCCAAATCCCCTTTCCCCCTGCTCCACCTAAAATGACAGCATTTAGGTTAACTTTTCAGTTCATCTTTAGACAAGGTGATGTTCCAGTTCAGACATGTTCTGGAAATATTTATACATAAACATTGAAAAATCTACCTTAATTAGCTATTGAACAAAGAAGAAAAACTTTAATTAAAAGGATAATGCTAAATTAGGTGATCAAAACGATATACACTTCCAAGTTTCAACAATTATTTATTCACTATCCAAAATGGAAACTAAATTAGAAGTGGTTAAAATGAGTTTTATCATTGCTTCTATACTAGTCACATTCATGCTATGAAGTCACTATTTAAATATTTTTTAACTCTGCACATCAAGGGATGGATAAATAATTCATCTAGGAAAATCTGCTTTTATTCCTAAATGATGTTGTCACTTGCCTTTATTTAAAGATTTCAAGAAGAAAGTAGGATCCATAGTCATTCAAAGTAAGTAACAAGGGGAAAATAATACTGGAAATAACCTAGAAGAAATAAAATGTTACTTTAACTCAGAGTTTCTCAATTTTGGATTATAACACTGGGGACAGATAATTCTTTGCTGTGGGGAGCTGTCCCGCGCATTATAGGATGTTTAGCAGCATTCCTGGCCTCTACCCACTAGATACACCTCCCCCATCAGCTGAGACAACCATAAACATTCCAAACATTGCCAAATACTTCCTGGGGGATAAAATCATCCTCCCCTGAGAACCACTACTTTTATTTAAGGACAAGCACCATCTAGCTGAATCCTGAGCTCTCCTCTGGCCCTCCATGGGTTTGCTGGTTTGCCAACTGTGCTGGTTTGAAAGGATTATGTACCCTAGAAAAGCCATGTTTTCAGTCATGTTTTAATCCTGATCCATCTTGTAGAGGTAACCTTTCCTTTTAACCCCTATTCAGTAACAGGTTGGAAACTTGATTAGATTATCCCACAAAGGTGTGACGCAGCCAACTGTAGGTATTAACCTTTGATTAGAGGGAGATGTGACTCCACCCATTCCAGGTGGGTCTTGATTAATTTACTGGAATCCTTTAAAAGAGAAAACAGTTTGGAGAAAACTCAGAAACATCAAAGCCTAGAGAAACGACAGAAGCTTCAGAGCCAAGAGAAACTTCACAGCAGAGCTGATGTGGATCCAGACATGTGGAGAACAGAGGCACAGATGTTTGGAGACACTTGGAGCCCAGCAGATGTAGCCATGAGATGTTAAGCAAGCCAGAACCTGGAGAGAGCCAAGGGAGGCCAAGAGATGAAAGCCAGCCCTGGAGAAGCAAAGTGAGGAACCACCAAACAGACTGAAAGCAATGGAGCCCAGTGACTACCCAGCTGACAGAGGTGTTTCTGACCCATTGGCCTTCCTTCAGTGAAGGCAACCTCTTGTTGGTGCCTTAATTTGGACGCTTCACTTCCTTAGAACTGTAAACTTGTAACTTATTAATTCCCCTTTATAAAAGCCATTCCATTTCTGGTACATCACATTCTGACAGCTAGCAAACTAACACATCAACTCAATAGGGTGATCGCCACCTATTAAACTTCCCACAGATTTTAGGAATCATCCAAGTACTAGCAGATGACACGCAAGGCCAGGCCATGAAGAGGACCAAGGCTTCAACATAACAGAAACTGAATAATACCCATGTTAACTGGCTGCTGCTTCTCCACAGACTGATGGTTTAATTCTGGAGGCTACAGTCAAGGGCCAGAGCTACTATGGGGCACAGCCAGGAAAACATCATGATGCTCAAAACTATGGGCAAGCAGGTTGTAGAACTAGGCTACATTACCACGTGATTTAAAAGACCTTCTCCACCCCCCCACCCCCCGTTTTAGCCTCAAATGCTGGAGCCAGGAAATTTGAGTAGTCAGAAGTAGAGCAGGTTACCTGACTCACCAGGCAAGCATCCAGACGCCACCTACGATTACATGAACACCCTCAAAGGAGTAAGCACCTTATACATATTTTCTATTTTGTTCCCAATGGAAATCTACATTAAACTCGTAACTGAAAAGAAGGAACGAGCATGCTCTCTCACCTTAAAGTCCTTCTTAGCTCCCTCCATCTTCCACATACATTATATCAATTACCCAGTTCTATCAATTCCATTTCCTGTGTCTCTTTAGAATGGGTCCACTTCTTCCCATCACATCTTTAATTGCTAAACTATTACAGAAACCTCCTAAGCAATCACCTAATTTCCAGTTTAGGTCTTTTCCATTTGACATCAAAGGAATCTTTCAAAAGCACAAATCTGCCTTTCCCTAGCTCTTATTTCTTCATGGGATTCCCAAAGCCCTTAGTATGAAATCCAAATACCTGCAAGCTTCTGTGTTATCTGAGCCACAACTGAATGTAAAGTGGGGAACTCGCTCCATTCTTTATACAGGGTCTGGTACTAAAGCAATTTAAGAAGCCAGTATCGTTGATAATCAAATAACAAGTAAAACCTCCTAAACTTCCAGGACCTGGACTCTGGGAAACTCAAAAGCTAAGAGTCAACCTTTATTGTTTCTCATCACATTTCAGTTGTGGCATTTCTTTCCCTGAGATGTGAGAGGGAAGTAGGCTAAGGTTAGCTTTCTAGATTTCTAGAAGGTATGGGAACTGGGGAAAGAGACTTCATTTTCTCTTCCTTTTTAAAATGTATTTTTGTTACAAATGTACTCATGACTCCAGTATGCATAACACAACTCCAAACATTCAAAATATGAATACACACATGCATTATATTTTTGTGGGGGGAGGAAGTGAGAGGGGTATATTACTAGATATTACTACAAATGAACTAGAGAGAAATACCGTCACATGTTAAAAGGAATATCTCTAAATATAGAAATCTCTAAATCTATATTACTAGAAATCACTACAAATGAAATAGAGAGAAATACAGTCATATGTTAATATATACCCATTTATTAAATTTTATATACTTTCTTCTCTAGGTATGAAGACACAACAGTATGAATCTTGGTTAGGGCTGGAAACATTTATATAGGGATCACTATTCTCTCTCCTTCTTCCCAATGCACTTCTTTTTCTAAATTTCAGAGTGCTGAACCTCAAGTGTAAGAATGCAAGCTACACTGACTTCAACGCTGTTATTTTTAGAAATGCAAATTAAGCTTAAACTGCATATAGAGTGAGAATATGTAGTTTGCAATTGTCAAATACAGAAATTTAAACGTGAAAATGCCTCTTGTCATTATCCTATTTCTTTCTTATCAATTTCAAAAAAGCGAAAATCGTCTTCTGCATTGCACAGCAAACCTAGTTCCAAGAGACTTTATAAACTAAATTATCTGCTGCGTTAGAACATCAAGCCCAGTTGTAATCGTTCCAGGATACTTTATAAGCTTCCTTTATTACACACAGTGCATTTTCTTACAAGCGTGAAGGTCGGTGGAGTGTGGGGGGTGGGGGTGGGGGGGAGTGCATTTCACTCTACAGTTCAGCTCCCTGGCATTCTAAAAGTATGTTGGCTGGGAGTAGAGATACAGAGGGTGAAGAGGGGAGAAAGAAGAGCATTTCACCACCTGTGGTCCCAGATGGTATGGGAACACACTTCACTGTAATCCATAAAGGCTTAAGTAACATATAAAAACAAATGCATTAATTAAAAGAAGAAAAAATCCATATCCAATTACATACAGTGATGGTATTGATTATTACACACATTCAACTGTGACTTACAAAACACAACTGACTCAAAAGAAAACACAGAAGAGAAAGACGGAAGTTCCTCTGCTGTTCACTGAGATACAAGAGAATTCATACAGACTTATTGATTCAAACATTTTTCCTACTTTGCTGACTTAGACAATAAAGAGGAGAATTGTTGAGTTTGATCCCGCACCATGATGGCTACAATTTATAGAGGGACTGTGCTAAATGCTTACATCTGTTATTTAGTTCAATCCACAGCACTCTTTGAAGTAGTAATTAACATTATTCTGTTTTATTATTTTTTTATTTTTTGAATAGTTTTATTAAGATATCTTCACACACCATACAATCCATCCAAAGCATACAATCAATGGTGCTCAATATCAAAACCTAGTTGAGTATTCATCACCATGATCATTTTTTAAAACATTTGCATCACTCCAGAAAAAGAAATAAAGAGAAAAAAACACACATCCCATGCCCCTTAGCCCTCCCTCTCACCGACCACTAGTATTGCAATTTACTCAATTATTTTACCCACCCCATTATTATTATTATTTTTTTGCCCCTATTTTTTTTAATTCACTGTCCATCCCTGGATAAAACGGAGCGTCAGCCACAAGATTTTCACAATCACATGGTCACACTGTAAAAGCTATATAGTTATACAATCACATTCAAGAATCAAGGCTCCTGGAATACAGTTTAACGGTTTCAGGTGCTTTCCTCTAGCTATTCCAACACACCATAAACTAAAAAGGGATATCTATATAATACATAAGAATAACTTCCAGAATAACCTCTCGACTCTGCTTAAAATATCTCAGTCACTGAAACTTTATCTTGTCTCATTCCACTCTTCTACTTTTGGTCAAGAAGGCTTTCTCAATCCGGGTCCCGGCTCATTCCTGAGAGTCATGTCCCACGTTGCCAGGGAGATTTACACTCTCTGGGAGTCATGTCCAACATAGTAGGGAGGGCAGTGAGGTCACCTGCCAAGTTGACTTAGAGAGAGAGAGAGAGAGAGAGAAAGAGAGGCCACATCCAGGCAATAAAAGAGGTTCTCTGCGGGTAACTTTTAGGCATAATTATAATTAGGTTTAGTTTCTCCTTTGCAGGAATAAGTTTCATAGGGATGAGCCCTAAGATTGAGGGCTCAACCCATTGAATTGGTTGTCCCCACTGCTTGTGAGACTATTAGGAATTCCTCAAATGGAGTAGTTTAATGCTTCTTCCTTTCTCTCCAGCCCCCCAAGGGGACTTTGCAAATACCTTTTTATTCTCTGCCCAAATCTGTATCAGGGCATCTTACTAACCTGTACAAACCAACAAGATTTCATTACCTATTAAAGATTCCATGTAATTATGCTGTTCAAATAAACTGACCATACAAGTTAAATTAGATAATGCATTATCCAAAATAAAGATTTTGCGCCAAAAAAAAACCCTCTTCCTTGGCCTCACACAGAAGTTGTAGCTTTAAAATACAGACCATATTACCCTTTACCCTGTATTCTGATTTAGCTTACTCTTATGCTTCATTCACATCTCAAGTTGAAGTCTGATCACTTTTTCAACTTTTTAAGTAGTTTCTATATGGGGTAATGCTGACTTTCATAGCTTCAGAGCTCTAAATCTGAGACTCATGTGTCACACAAATACCCGAAGATTCAGGGAATGATCAGGTTACAGACAAGTAGCTCAGCTTCTCAGAATTTAGAAGTAACAGTTATAGCTCCAGAATAGATGTGACTGCTGTAAGATCTTACATTCCAGGACCCTTTACATTAGGCCCCAACTAGATAACCCACGCTATCAACTTTAATTCTCCAAGTTTGTATATTATACCTAGTCCATATGAATGAGGCATGATTATATTTGACTTTTTATTTCTAACATTTCATTCAACATATTGTCCTCAAAGTTCATTCACCTAGTTTCATCCCTCACAATTTCATTCCTTCTTGCAGCCACTCAGTAGTACTTTATAATCAGTCCTGCTGCACACCAAATGCTCAATCTCTGTCCTATTTCTATCTCTTGATAACCTGCGTTCTTCACTTTACCTCTGAAAGTTCACTAAGTAATATTAGTTCATATTAGTGAGACCATTTAGTATTTGTCCTTTTGTTTCTGGTTAATTTCACTCAGGGTGTAATGTCCTTAAGGTTCATTCATGTTTTCACATCCTTCATGACTTTATTCTGTCTTACAGCTGCATAATATTCCATCGTATGTATATACACACAGCTTGTTTAGCCACCTGACCACTGATGGACATTTGGGCCATTTCCATCTCTTGGCAATCATAAACAATGCTGCTATAAACACTGGTATGCAAATGTCAGTTTGTGCCCTTGCTTTCAGTTTCTCTGAATACCTAGTAATGGGATTGCTAGATCATATGTCAATTCTATACTTACTTTCCTGAGGAACCACCAAACTGCTTTCCTGACTGGTTGCACAATTTGCATTCCCATCAACAGTGAAAAAATGTGCCTCATTCTCCACTTCCTCTCCAGCACTTGTCATTTACAGTTTTTTTTTTTATAATGGCCATTCAAGTGGGTGTGAGGTATCTCATTGTGGTTTTTAAATTGGGTTGCCCTTTTGTTGTTGAGCTGTAGAATTTCTTCATAAGATTTAGATACTAAATGCTTACCTGGTATGTGGTTTCCAAATATTGTCTCCCATTGCATAGGTTGCTGTATTACTTTCCTGACAAAGTACTTCGATGCACAGAAGTGCTTCATTTTGAGAGATCCCATTTATCTTTGTCTTTTTTTATTGCTCACACTTTGGGTGTAAGGTCTAGGAAACCACCTCCTATCATAAGATTTATAAGATATTGCCTTACATTCTCTTCTAAAAGTTTTATAGCCTTAGCTCTACTGTTTAGGTCTTCGATCCATTTTAAGTTAATTTCTGCATAGGGTGTGAGATATGGGTCCTCTCTCATTCTTTTGCATATGGATATCCAGTTCTCCAAACACCACTGATTGAAGACGCTGCTCTATATCCCAATTGCGTTGGCTTGACCATCTTATCAAAGATCAACTGACTGTAGATGAGAGGGTCTATTATTGCACACTCAATTCTAATCCATTAGTCAGTATATCTATCCTATGACAGTATCGTGATGTTTTGAACACTGGAGCTTTGTAATATGTAAGTAGTGTGAGACTTCCCACTGCACTTTTCTTTCTCAAGATATTTTTAGCAATATATGCAGGGTACCCTGTCCCTCCAAATAAATTTTGTTATTGCTTTTTCTAATTCTGCAAAGTAAGCTGCTGGGATTTTAACTGGTATTGCAGTGAATCTAAAAGTCAATTTGGGTAGAGATGACATCTTCACTATATTTAGTCTTCAAAACCATGAAAATGGTATGCCCCTCCTTTTATTTAGGTCTTCCATGATTTTTTTTAGGAATTTCTTATATTTTTCTGTGTATAGGTCTTTTGTGTCCTTAGTAAAATTTATTCCTAAATATTTGATTCTTTTGGTAGCTATAGTAAATGGATTTTTTTCTTCATTTCCTCCTCAGATTGTTCATTACTAATGTATAGAAATACTACTAATTTTGGGGTGTTGATCTTGTACCCTGTCAATTGCCTGCACTCATTTATAAGCTGTAGTAGCTTGGCTGTAGATTTTTCGGGATTTCAACAATTGCTATAGATTTTTTTTATTATCAACATTTGCTGTAGATTGTTCAGGATTTCCAACATAGAATATCATGTCGTCTGCAAACAGAGTTTTACTTCTTCCTTTCCAATTTGGATGCTTTTTATTTCTTTTTCTTACCTAATCGCTCTGGCTAGAACTTTCAGCACAACGTAGTATAACAATAGTGACAGTGGGATTCCCTGTCTTGCTTCTGATCTTAGAGAGGGAAACCTTTCAGTCTTTCCCCATTGAGGATGATGTTAGCTGTGGGTTTTTCATATATTCCCTTCTATTCCTATTATTTCCTATCCTTTATAAGGAAGATCCCTTCTATTCCTATGCTTTGAAGTGTTTTCTTTAAGAAGGGATATTGAATTTTATCAAGTACCTTTTCTGGGCAATCAAGATGATCATGAGGTTTTTCTGCTTTGATTTATTGATGTGATGTATTACATTAATTGATTTCTTTGTGTTGAACCAGCCTTGCAAACCTGGAATAAATTCCATTTGGCCAGGTGTATAATTCTTTTAATGTAGTACTAGATTCAATTTGCAAGTATTTTGTTGAAGGTTTTTGCATCTACATTCATTAAAGAGACTGGTCTCTAACTTTCTTTTCTTGTAGTATCTCTACCTGGCTTGAACAGAAGTGCTATCTTGCACAGAAGTGCTTCATTTTGAGAGATCCCATTTATCTTTGTCTTTTTTTATTGCTCACACTTTGGGTGTAAGGTCTAGGAAACCACCTCCCATCACAAGATTTATAAGATATTGCCTTACATTCTCTTCTAAAAGTTTTATAGCCTTAGCTCTACTGTTTAGGTCTTCGATCCATTTTAAGTTAATTTCTGCATAGGGTGTGAGATATGGGTCCTCTCTCATTCTTTTGCATATGGATATCCAGTTCTCCAAACACCACTGATTGAAGACGCTGCTCTATATCCCAGTTGCGTTGGCTTGACCATCTTATCAAAGAGCAATTGACTGTAGATGAGAGGGCTTGGTATTAGGGTGATGTTGACTTCATATAATGAGTTAGGTAGCTCTCTCTCTCTTCAGGTTTTTTAAAGAGTTTACGTAGGATTGGTACTAATTATTTCTTGAATACTTGGTAGAATTCACATATGAAGCCATCTGGTTCTGGACTTTTCATTTTGGGGAGTTTCTTGATGACTGATTCAATCTCTCTACTTGTAATTGGTTTGTTGAGGTCATCTATTTCTTCTCAAGTCAATGTTGCTTGTTCTTGCTTTTCTAGGAAGTTGTCCATTCCATCTGTGTTGTCAAGTTTACTAGCATGTATTGATCTTACTATTCTCTCATTACCGCCTTTATTTCTGCAGGGCCAGTGGTTATGTCCCCTTTCCCATTTCTGATTTTATTTATTTACATCATTTCTCTCTCTCTCTCTCTCTCTCTCTCTCTCTCTCTCTCCCCCTCCCTCCCTCACTTCCTCTCGCTCTGTCACTCCCTCCCTCCTTCCTTCCTTTTTTTTTAAATTTTTTTGTCAGCCTAGCTAAGGGTCCCTTGAGTTTTTTTAATTTTCTCATAGAACCACCTTATGGATTTGTTAATTTTCTCTATTGTTTTCATATTCTCAATTTCATTTATTTCTGCTATAATTTTCACTATTTCTTTCCTTCTATTTGCTGTGGGGTTAGTTTGATGCTCTCCCTCTAGTTCTTCCAGATGAACAATTAATTCCTCAATATTTGCTCTTTCTTCTTTTTTAATATAGACAACTCCACTTGCCTTCTATTGTATATAAATTTTACCTCAAAGTTGATTTATAAAGAAAAAAGAATCTATAGAAAAACACAAGAATGTATTAATTTTGACAATGTCAGAGTGAAAATAAGGTTGACAGAGACAAGAATCTGGTTGACAATTGGAGGAGTTGAACAAGGACATCTTTTACATATATATTTTTTTAATTTTAATATTTTTATTGTAAAAACTTAACATACAAACATTGCTGACATACAAACATTCCATACATGGTGTACAATCAATGGCTCACAGTATCATCACACAGTTGTGTATTCTTCACCATGATAATTTCTGTTTAACATTTGCATCACTCCAGCAAAAGAAAGAAAAAAGAAAAAAGAAAACTCATACATCCATACCCCTTACCCCTCCCCCTCATTGACCACTAGTATTTCATCTACTCAATTTATTTTAACATTTGTTCCCCCTATTATTTATTTTTTAATCCATATTTTTTACTCATGTGTCCATACTCTAGATAAAAGGAGCATCTGACACAAAGTTTTCACAATCACACAGTCATACTGAAAAAACTGTATCATTATACAATCACCTTCAAGAAACAAGGCTACTGGAACACAGTTCAACAGTTTCAGGTACTTCCCTCTAGCCACTCCAGTACACTATAAACTAAAAAGGGTATATTTACATAACGCATAAGAATAACCTCCAGGATAACCTCTCGACTCTGTTTGAAACCTCTAAGCCACTGAAACTTTATTTTGTCTTCTTTCTCTCTTCCCCCTTTTGGTTGAGAGGGTTTCTCAATCCCTTGATGCCAGGTCCCATCTCATCCCAGGATTTCTGTCCCATGTTTACAGAGATTTACACCCCTGGGAGTCACGTTCCACATAGTGGAAGAGGGCAGTGAGTTCACTTACTGTGTTGGCTGAGAGAGAGAGGCCACATCTGAGCAACAGAAGAGGTGCTCTAGGGGTGACTCTTAGGCCTAATTTTAAGTAGGCTTATCTTATCCTTTGCAGGAATAAGTTTCACAGGGGCAAACCCCAAGATTGAGGGCTCAGCCTATTGATTTGGTTGTCCCCACTGCTTCTGAGAATATCAGAAATTCTCCAAATGGGGAAAAAAAAATTTCCCCCTTTCTCCCCATTTACCCCAAAGGGGACTTTGCAAATACCTCTTTATTCACTGTCCAAATCACTTTGGGATTTATTGGGGCATCACATTATCCTGGACAAACCAACAAAATCTCATGCCCCATTCAAGACTTCATGAACTTATGGTATTCAATTAAACTGACAGGAAATACACTACCCCAAATACAAATTTTGCACCAAATAAACATCTCTTCCTTTAGTCTCACACAGAAGTTGAAGTTTTAAAATACAGATGATCGCATCCTTTACCTAGTCTTCTGATATACCGTAGTCCTATACAGATCAGCTTCATTCAAATCTCTACCCAATGTCTGATCACTTTTTCAACTTTTTAACAGTTCCTATATGGGGTACTTCTGACTTTCACAGCTTCAGAGCTCTAACTCTGAGTCTTAGGTGTCACATAAATAGCTGAAGTTTCTGGGAATGATGATATTATATACAAACAGCTCAGAATCTAAGAATTTAGAATTAAAAGTTATACCTCCTGAATATATATGACTTCTATAAGAGCTTACAATCCAGGATTGTAATATGCGTTCCATAAGTTTTGATATGTTTTGTTTTAATTTTCATTTGCCATGAGACATTTACTGATTTCTCTTGTAATTTCTTCCTTGATTCACTGGTTGTTTAAGAAGGTGTTATTTAGCCTCCATATATTTGTGAATTTTCTGGCCCTCTACCTGTTCTTGATTTCCAACTTCATGCCATTATGAGCCAAGAAAGTGTTTTGTATAATTTAAATCTTTTTAAATTTATTGAGATTTGCTTTGTGTCCCAGCATATGGCCTATCTTTGAGAATGATCCATGAGCACTTGAGAAAAATGTGTACCCTGCTGCTGTGGGGTGTAATGTTCTGTAAATGTCTGTTAAGTCTAGTTCATTTATCATATTATTCAAAATCTCTGCTTCCTTATTGACCCTCTGTCTAGATGCTCTACCCATTGATGAGAGTGGGAAAGGAAGTCTCCAACTATTATTGTAGAGGTGTCTACTTCTCCCTTCAGTGTTGTCAATGTACGCCTCATGTATTCTGGGGGCACTCTGGCTCAGTGCATAAATATTTATGATTATTATGTCTCCCTGATGAATTGTTCCTTTTATTAATATGTAGCATCCGTCTTTGTCTCTTTTAATTGTTTTACATTTGAAATCTAATTTGTCAGATATTAGTATAGCTACCCCTGCTCTTTTGTGGTTATTGTTTGCATGAAATATCTTTTGCCAACCTTTCACTTTCAATCTGTTTTTGTCCTTGGGTCTAAAGTGAGTCTCTTGTAGACAACATACAGATGAGTCCTGTTTTTTAATCCATTCAGCAAGTCTATGTCTTTTGATTGATGAGTTTAATCCATTAACATTTATGTTATTACGGTAAAGGCAGTGCTTTCTTGTACCATGTTGTCTTTTGGATTTTATATGTCATAACTTTTTTTTTTCTCCTTTTACCTTTACGGATAGACTTTATTTCTACATTCTTCTCCAGACCTCTCTCTCTCCTGTTTTTTCCCATCTGCTTGTAGTGCTCTCTTTAGTATTTCTTGTAGACCTGATCTCTTAGTCACAAACTCTCTTAGTGACTGTTTATCTAAAAATATTTTAAACTCCCCCTCATCCCCCCCCTACCATGGGCAGGAACTGGGAATCAAATCCCCCTCATTTTTGAAGGACAGCTTTGTTGGATATGGAATTCTTGGTTGGCAGTTTTTCTCTTTCAGAACTGTAAATATTATCATATACCACTGCTTTCTTGTCTCCATGGTTTCCTTGGAGAAACCCATGCATAGTCTTATAGATCTTCCCTTGTATATGATGGAATGATTTTCTCTTGCTGCTTTCAGAATTCTCTCTTTGTCTTTGACATTTGACAATCTGATTAGTAAAGAGTCTTACTGTCGGTCTATTTGGATTTATTCCATTGGTGTATACTGTGCTTCTTGGATCTGTAATTTTATGTCTTTCATAAGAGATGGGAAATTTTCAATGATTATTTCATCCATTAGTCTTTCTGACCCCCCTTCCCTTCTCTTCTCCTTCTGGGATACCCATAACATGTATATTTGTGAACTTCATGTTGTCACTCAATTCCTTAAGACCTTGATCATATTTTCCAATCTCTTTTCTTGTGTGTAGGATTTTATATGTTCTGTCCTCTAGCTCATTAATCCTTTCTTCCGCCTCTTCAAACTGCTGTTGTAGGTCTCCATTGTTTTGTTTTTGTTTTTTTTAAATAATATGAACATTACTAAAATTCAGTCATGGAAACATGCTCGGGTTTATTAAACGCCATAGAGTTCCCAAATTGGTGACAATCTTTTTCCAAAAAAGAAAACAATTCATTTGATCATACAGTATGTTCTAGTTTGCTAGCTGCCAGAATGCAAATACCAGAAACAGAATGGCTTTTAAAAAGGGGAATTAAATAAGTTACAAGTTTACAGTTCTAAGGCTGAGAAAATGTCCCCAATAAAACAAGTCTATAGAAATGTTCAATTTAAGGCATCCAGGGAAAGATACCTCAGTTCAAGAAGGCCAACGATATTCAATGTTTCTCTCAGCTGGAAGGGGACATGGGCATCTGCTAGCTTTCTTGCAGCTCTACAAAAAGGGACGCTCTCCAAAATGTTTCCTCTTTTAAAGGACTCCAGTAAACAACTCCACCTTCAATGGGTGGAGACACACCTTCATGGAAATCATCTAATCAAAAGTTACCACCCACAATTGGGTGGGTCACATCTCCTTGGGGACATTCAAAACACTCCCACCCAGCAATATTGAATGAGGATTAAAGGACATGACTTTTCTGGGGTCTACCACAGATTCAAACCAGCACATTCCACCCTTAGGACCCCCAAAAGATATGCTCTTTCCAAATGCAAAATACATTCATTCCATAACAATATCAGAAAGCCTTAAACCATTTTAGTAACAATACAAATAAAATACAAAGTTAGAACACTATAAAATCTCATCAAGTTAGTTACACGCATGGTCTGTCCTGAGGCAAAATTCTCCTCTGGCTCTGGACCTGTATAACTCAGAACACATTATTTGCTGCCAACATATAAAAGAGGAGCGTTCATAGGATACATATACCCATTTCCATAGGGAGGAAGGAACACAGGGATCACCAGACCCATATAATTTCGAAAACCTTCAGGGCAAAGTCAATTAGATTTCAAACTCTGAGAGTCACTTATTTTAGGGGCTTTAGAAAGCAGCAGTCCCACCCTTTCTAAGGTCCTACACAGAGGCTTGTCCCTCTCTGAACGCAACCTTGGGAGACATTGTGGAGACCTTTTTCTCGGCTCCACCTTCTTCAAGCATCGGGGCTGCACCTGAGCTCTTTGCCATCTCTGGGGCACATGCTCAACCCCTCCATGTGGTGGCAGCCAGGCTCTCCCCAAATCCCAAGGAATGTGTGCCACCTTCTCCAAGGCCTGAGGAGGTATGACTCTTCCACTGCAACAAGGTGGAAGGCCCATCCTCTGCCTCTGGGGCAAACTCACACTCTCCATGTGCATGGGTGGGTCCGCTCTCCTGGCCCAAGGTTTCTTGACTTCAGAGCCCAGCCTACATGGCTTTCCTTCTGAAGTTATTTTTCCTCCAATGTATCCCTTCTCTGTCCCTCTCAGTCCAGATGGGCAATGGTTCTCTTTATAAAGATCCCGCAACACTCTTGCTGGCTTTCTATGCAGTAGCCTCAGATCATACCCATCAGACATGAGAAGTTTCCACAAATCCTTCCCGGATAACTCTATGTCCGATCCTGGTTTTCTCTAAAATGGCTGGCTGGTTCTACATTTGGCCAAATCCTCACATGGGGCACCAATCTCTGGGGTCTCCCCTCCTGGAAGCCCTGAATTTTCCAGAACATCAATTTCTGGATTTGGCCAAATCCTCACATGGGGCACCAATCTCTGGGGTCTCCCCTCCTGGAAGCCCTGAGTTTTCCAGAACATCAATTTCTGGATTTGGCCAAATCCTCACATGGGGCACCATTCTCTGGGGTCTCCTCTCCTGGAAGCCCTGAATTTTCCAGAACATCAATTTCTGGTTTCTTTGTACCCAGGAGTTCAGCTCTCAGCTTATCTCTTTCCTGTTGCATTTCACTATAAGGTGTGAGGAGAAACCAGGCTGCACTTTCCACATCTAATTTGGAGATCTCTTCTGCTAAATATCCAAGTTCATGGCTTTTAAAATCTGTCTTCCAGCCAAAGTCACTAGTCAAATTTGCCAGATTATCTGCCATTTTAAAACAAGGATCACCTTCCCTCAGTCTGTAATGACATGCGTCTCATTTCTGTCTACAGCCTGGTCAGAGGTATCTTTAAAGTCCACATTTCTATCAAGATTCTCTTCAAAACATTCAAGGCTTTCTCTATCAAGTTCCTCACAACTCCTCTAGATTCTTCCCCTTATCCATTTAAAAAGCCGTTCCAATACATCTGGTATTTGCAAACCATAGCAGCAAACCACAGAAGCACCCCACTCCTCAGGTACCAAAATCTAGTTCTAGTTTGATAGCTGCTGGAATGCAACATACCAAAAATGGAATGGCTTTTAAGAGGGGGAATTTATTAACTTAGAAGTTTACAGTTCTAAGGCTGAGAAAATGTCCCAATTAAAACAAGTCTATAGAAATATCCAATCTAAGATATCCAGGGAAAGATACCTTGGTTCAAGAAGGCCAATGATATTCAACATTTTTCTCTCAGCTAGAAAGGCACATGGTAAACTTAGTGGCATCTGCTGACTTTCTCGTGGCTCTACAAAAAGGCTCCATTGCTTCTAATCTCCTCTATCATGCCTTTCATTCCCGTAAATTCTGCCATTTGTGTTTTCAAACTCTTGAGTTCTTCTTTATGTTCACCCAATGGCTTCTTTATATCCTTCATCTCTTTTCCCATATCTTCCTTCAACTCTTTGATTTGATTTCTGATATGATTTTGCATGACTATGAATATCCATAATTAGTTGCTGCAATTCCTGTTTCTCATCTGAAATTCTGGTTTGTTCCTTTGGGCCATATCTTTGATTTTCCTATTATGACTCATTATTTTTTACTGGTGGTCTAAGCATTTGATTTCCTTAATTAGTTTATTCTGGAGATCGTTTCACTCTTTTACCTAGGATTTTCTTGCTTTGTTCTCTCTCTGTTGTTTGGCATTCAGTTTTACTTATTCCAGACGTCTAGCACAGCTTCTGTTTAACTGATCAGAATTCTTCAGCTCTTGCTTTTCTTGTTCTTGTCCTGCCTATATGGAACCTTTTCCTGAGGAGGGTCTCCGAAGACTCCAGCCAGATTTTCCCTGAGCAGACAGGCCCACGTCTCAGAAAGAGAGTGTAACCAGTTTCAAGTTTCCCTGAGGGTAAGATCCAGCAGGTTATTAGCCTTTCCTATGAAGTCTCTAGACTCTGTGCTTTTCCTATCCTGCCCATCATTTGGTGCTTGTCAGTTTGCAGCTTCCTACAAGTATAAAGGGATGTGGTGACTTTAATTCTCAGCAGACTCTCTCTGTCAGTGGTGTGATTGAGAGAGAGGCTGAGGTAGAAAGTGGGCTTAGGTTGCTTAGGTTACTTCTGTTTTCCAGGCACTGGAGCCTGAATTCCTTGAAGGATGGCTGCCACTTGAGCTGGGCCCTGTCCCCATCTTCTTGAGGAAGATACACCCTTTAGGGAATTATCTCCATTCACCCAACAGTTACTTTGCCTCTCAAACATGTCTTAATTCCACCTTTGCTTGGGACAGTGCTGGAGCCTGAGAATGCTTGCAGTTCTATCTAATGAGTTGTTAAAAAGTGTGTGTGTGTGTGGGGGGGGGAGGTCCTCTGGCCTCCACATCTTGTAAGACTTACTGTCTTACTTACTGAAACCCATTCCTGACTGGTGTACGATGTCTGTTCAGTCACTGACCTCCCCACAACAGCTATTCCATATAGTTCCTGGCAATTTACTGGCTGCCCTGGAGGATGAACTAAATTCCACACCTCACTACTTTGCCATTTTGCCCTGCCTCTTATCTCTATTTTAGAGGTGAGAAACTGAAGCAAAGACAAGTTGAGAAAGTTACTCAAGTTCACCCAACTTAGTAAGTGGCAGAGATTAGATTTGAAGTTGGGCGGTTGTATTCCAGTATTCAGAGTCGTAATGTCAATGCTATTAAATATATCTTCTCATTCTATGAAAAATTTTGCTATTTATCAAAGAAATAATATCCCAAGGTTTTGCTTTGAGTCTTTTCCCAAAGTTTGGCTATACCTAGAGTTCTCTGATAAACTAGCAAGCTCATGTACCAAAGTCATTAGTGCTGTCTATCCACAAAGGTGGGAGTCTCCTCACTGATCATTTCAGATTTCAGTTTTGTAACAAAATATATAGACTGCATCAGAGAAAGAGAAATGAAGTTTCAGTAGAACTAACTTTTTTTTAAGTTCTCTTCCATATGGTCAAGGAAATTTTGGATCATATATTGAGAAAATTCATTCTTCTTAACTAAAAGTTGGAAAACTTGCATCCATCACAAAGTCCCTTTGTCTTGGACACATCTTACTGTCTCTTAAACTACATAGGACACTGTGCCACAAGAATGTGTTCTCCATTTGGTCTCCAGGAAGGCTTAGTATTGGAAATTAGATGAGGTCTGGTTCAGTTTTCAAAATGTATCTTAGATTCAAAGGATTTGAAATTCTATACTCCAAGTCATCATTAAACCTACAACAACATACACTTTTTAATTATTTTCCAATTTAAAATCACTATGTATATGAAATGTTATGGAATGTAAAAGAGGCTGATGGAATATATCAAGAAAATAAGATATTTGGATCTTTTAGGACAAACTTTTTATTCTGGGGGTGTGGTAGTGTGGCAGGATGAAGGATAATATACCAACTGCTGGTATATATGGAGTGCTACCAACTGCTGGTGTATATGGAGTGCTACCCAAGTATTGGACTAAGAACCTCATATCCATCCCCACCTGACCTTGAATTCCCCACATTACCCCTAGGAGGTAAGTTCTATTATTATCCTCAATTTAAAGATAAGGAAACAGAGGCAGAAGCCAGGTAAGTATCCTGCTCAAGGTGACATTATGCCCAAGGTGACACAGTAAGTGGTGGAGCTGGGATTCAAACTCGAGTGTCTGTGTTCTGACACTGCCTGCCAGAGAAATATATCTTAGAATTAGGAAGGGCCGAAGTGCTCTCTATTTTGCACACACAAGAGCAGACATCTTGGAAAGCCATACATGGCTATTTAATGAGGGAGCCAATTGTACTTATTTCTTAAAAGAGCACCTGTGTTACAGGCGAAGTAAGTTGGACCTCCAAGCAATTAGGAGATGACAGTTCAGTGAAACCCACTCTGCTTCACCATCCTAGCTGAACACTGGCTTCTGTTAAAGTCTCTACTTGGCCACATTCTAATTAACTTGAACTTTGTGCAAGCAAAGTCTTGGTAGCAAGGAAACTTACTTCCAAGTTTGCAGCAAAGTCTAATAAAAATCAAACCCCTCTGCATAATTACCCCCAATGAAAGTGGTAGAGCACAGACCTGGGATTAAATTCTGAGTCTGACATTAAAGAGATATATGATGCTAGGAAAGTCGCTTATATTCTATGAGTGTAAATTCCTCATATGTCAAACTAGCATAATAATACCTTCCTTACCGTCCTTTTTAACTGAGACAATTCATGTGAAATTCTTAGCACAGTGTCTGATCTATTTATCAATGAATCATTAAATATGCACATGAAAAATAATTTGGGATTTAACATTAATTCAAAATCTTAGGTCTTTAAAACAATGTGGAAGGCACAGCCAAGGAAAACCACTGACTTAATCACATATACCCTGAAGAAAGAGATTGAATGCTTAAAAAATTTCTTGTGTTAAGAGGGTAAAGCAAAGGTAATGACTGGTTAACATTGTCTGATACTGCTTTTTTTTGATGTTCAAATTCACTTAGGGCTTCTCAAATATTGATGTGAATCCTAACACCTGGAGACCTGGTTACAATGCTGATTCTGATTCAGTAGGTTTAGGGCAGGGTCTGAGAGTCTGCAGTTCAAAGAAGCGCCCAGGTGGGAGCTGGTCCATGGACCATACTTTCAGTAGCAAGGCTATGGGACACAAGTCATCTCTCCTTTTAAAAAAATTCAGCTTTAAAATTTTCATCAGCTCAAATGCCACTTTTTGCCTTTCTCCCTCAAAGGAAGTTTCTGTGCAATGCCAAAACCAAAAACAAATACCTGCAAAGCACAAAACTCTGCCAGGCCTAAATTTGGGGGGTTTCATGCCCTAGTACTTCAAAATACTCACATCACAATGAAGTAAGATACAATAAATAGTAGAAATCAACCAGAACTGGCATTCACACCTCCTTTCCTTAGGGATTAATGATAATTGCTTCCTTTTACATGCTACATCCCAGTCCTTAATTGGGATTATCTAATTTAATCCCAGCAACAGCCAGGTAGATGCTACTTTATCTCTATTCTGCAGACCAGGAAAGGAGGATCACCCAGATTAAGTAACTTACCTAAAATCACCAGGATAGTGAGCACAGACTCTACCAACTCCAAAATCCATGCTCTTAACCACCGTGTTATAATGTACAATTATCCCACAACTTCCAAGACTCCTGTGGAGAAAAAGGGCCCACACCACTTGCTGTGTCAGGCCCAGGTTCTATGAGTTGATGGTCAATGGACCTGGTTCCATGTCTTGGCTGAGAATCTCTGTGTTAGATCAAGCCCATGGTTTATCAGTACAAGACATAACTTCTAAGTTAGCCACATAGAAATCACTCAAATTTTGAATTTAACTGGAATTTACAACATGACTCTTCTAAGCCAACTGTTACAAGCTATGGGGAAAACACAAGAAAGGAAAGGCACAGTTTCAGCTTCTGGGGGAAATCAATATTTTAGGTGAGGTAAGACTTGATTCGCTCTTTCAGTGATTCATTCATTCCACTAATATTCCCTGAGTGACTGCCCCATGTCAGACAGATTAGGGACATGGAGATAAAGAAGTCAGAAGCAGGCTTCACCTTCCCTTAGTTTATGGTCAAGTAGTGCAGCTGGACATGAAATGAATAATTATACAAATAATTGCAATTGTGGTGAGTGCTACAAAGGTCAAGTAGAAGATACCCTGGGGAACTTGGCCTTGTCAAGGGCAGAGACAAAACATCCTAGAAAACTCAGATGAGATAAATACTCAAACTTCTATATTTAGAAATTTCATGGGCTGTTTTTTATCTTTTTGTCTAGTTATACATTCAAAGTGACTGTCCCTTGACAACTGTGAAGTCAGTGCATTCACTGGGAACAAAGAAATGGCTTGCCTTTTGAAAAAGGTTCCTGATCTTAGAAGAGAACAGGCCAGATATCTATCCTTATCATATGAATACTTCAAGCCATAGTTAAAATCATAGAAAGCCAAAGTGTCAGAGATGTTCCTAACATCTGTCTCCGAGTGATTCTTTCCACTTTCAGATTAAACAAATTTTGCTATAATGAAACAAGATGAACAGGGGCCATCCTCTCCTGGGGAGGCCCCCGTGTCTAGTCTTTCATAAGCTATTGCAACATGTTGGAATCATCTGTGCCATGCCAAAGGACCAATTATAATCAGAATCTTAATTCTGGGAATAAGAGTGTAAGGAGAAAAGCATCAAGTTCAAATAAATCTACACTCATCAAACTGGCACCTCATAGGCACATCAAACAAAATACTAAACTTCACCCCAGGACTTCAACATAAATACCCACTTTCTGAAGTAAATTAGGCACTCTAATTTACATTCACAGAACCATATTTCCTGACATCAATTTAGAGCTCATGAAAATAAAATACAATTGGAGAATCCCAAATACATATTCTTGGGCACACTTGCCCACTGGATGGTTTGCAACTCGTTTAACTGTGAGTATGAATCCCCCCGGGGGTAGAACATGCCTTTTGGTTCCCTAGACTAGGATCTAAAATGAGTGGGAAGAAAAGCAAATGTCAAGTGATACCTTGATTATCATATGTAAATTACAGAATAAATGATTTCCTGTCAACAAAATGAATTCTGGGAAGTGGCATCTTATTAAACATACAAGTCATATTCATAATTAAACAAGGACAAATTCAGAGGGAAAAAGCCAATTAAAATGACACCCTGGTTTTCAGAAAAGAGCCTGAACATTAACATGAAAAAATACATGGTCCAAATTAAACCTCAGCTAAACATGGATAATCAACAGGCCCTATGACAAAATGGTTAAACCTCAGAGTGCAACATTTGAGCCGGAATCCTGGCTCTACCCTTCTAAGCTGCGAGATCTTGGGTAAGCTACTTCTCATTCCTGACCCTCAGTTCCTCACTTGAAAAATGGAGATGATAGACTGGCCATGAGGTGAGGCCTTTAAGATGCACAGCCTGGCACCTCACTCTAGTAAGTGTCATTTGTTACTAGTCTCAGGATATTGTCTTTGTATTTTTTATTATTGCCACCGAGAAGGCAGGATCACTGACATAATAAAACAGGAACAATTGCAAAGCGCTCTACTAACAAATTCAGGAGAGAAGCTGAATAGAAACAAATCAAAAGTTGCATAAAAGAAAAAAATTTTTCAGAAGTTTGGGCATCATCTCACCCCCTGCAATATGTAGGACCTATTCAGCCAATGGAGATGTCAAACTTTATTTACATCTGACATGCAAACCTGCAGCATGCCTATTTGATTTCTTACTGCCTTATGGCTGAGTTCACACCAAAGGGCAAAGCTGAGTAGTTGCTATAGAGACCATATAGTCTGCAAAGCCTAATATGATTTTTACCGCCCCCGTGTTACATAATATTTAAGTCATCTAAATGAGGGTTCAGAAAGTTTTTTCTGTAAAGGGCCAGGTAGAAATCATATTAGGCTTTGCAGACTATATGGTCTCTATAGCAACTACTCAGCTTTGCCCTTTGGTGTGAACTCAGCCATAAGGCAGTAAGAAATCAAATAGGCATGCTGTGTTCTGGTAAATTTTTTTTTTTTTTTAAACTTTTTATTAATTAAAAAACTTAACAAAAGAACATTAATAT
>PVIY010022834.1:0-40198 GCA_004026745.1 Myrmecophaga tridactyla | reverse complement strand
TTCAATCTCTTGTGATTGGTTTGTTGAGATCATCTGTTTCTTTTTGAGTCAATGTTGGTTGTTAATGCCTTTCTAGGAAGTTGTCCATTTCATCTACATTGTCTAGTTTATAAGCAAATAGTTGCTCATAGTATCCTCTTATTATCTCTTTTATTTCTACAGGGTCAGTGGTTATGTTGCCTCTTCCATTTCTGATGTATTTGTTTACATCCTCTCTTTTTTTTTGTCGGTCTAGCTAAGGGCCCATTGATGATTTTCTCAAAGAACCAACTTCTGTTTTTGTTGATTTTCTCAATTGTTTTCATGTTCTCAATTTCATTTATTTCATTCATTTGTTTCTGCTCTGATTTCATCATTTATTTCCTTCTATTTCCTTTGGAGTTATTTTGCTGTTCTTTCTCTAGTTCTTCCAAGTGAACAGTTAATTCCTCAATTTTTGCTGTTTCTCCTTTTTAAATATAGGCATTTAAAGCAATAAATTTCCTTCTCAGCACTGCCTTTACTGCATCCCATAAATTTTGATATGCTGTGTTTTCATTTTCACTTGCCTCAAGATATTTACTGATTTCTCTTGTAATTTCTCTCTTGATACACTACTTGTTTAAGAGTATGCTGTATAGGCTCCATATATTTGTGAATTTTCTGTCATTGATTTCCAATTTCATTCCATTATGATCTGAGAAAGAGTTTCATATAATTTCAATCTTTTTAAATTTATTGAGACTTGCTTTGTGACCCAGCATATGATCTATCCTTGAAAATGATTCATGAGCACTTGAGAAAAACATGTATCCTGCTGTCATGGGGTGTAATGTGCTGTAATGTCTGTTAAGTCTAGTTCATTTATCATATTATTCAAAATCTCAGTTTCCTTATTTATCCTCTGTCTAGATATTCTATCTGTTGATGACAGCTGGGAATTGAAGTCTCCAACTATTATTGCAGAGGTGTCTACTTCTCCCTTCAGTGTTGTCAGTGTTTTCCTATATACTTTGGAGCACTCTGGCTCTGGCATAAATATTTATGATTGTTATGTCTTCTTGTTGAATTGTTCCTTTTATTAACACATAGTGTTCTTCTTTGTCTCTTTTAATTGTTTTAAATATGAAGTCAAATATTAGTATTGCTACCCCTGCTCTTTTCTGGTTGTTATTTGAATGAAATATCTTTTCCCCACCTTTCACTTTCAACCTATATTTTGTCCTTGGGCCTAAAATAAGTCTCCTGTAGGCAGCATATGGATGGTTCCTGTTTTTAAATCCATTCTGCCATTCTATGTCCTTTTGATTAGGGAGTTAAATCCATTAACATTTAATGTATTGTTGTAAAGGCAGTACTTTCTTCTACCATTTTGTCTTTTGGATTTTATATGTCATGTCTATTTTTTTTTTCTCTTTTTACATTACTGGTATCCTTTATTTCTACACTCTTCTCCAGGCCTCTTTTCCCTGCTTTTTCCTATCTGCCTGTAGTGCTCCCTTTAGTCTTTCTTGTGGAGCCAGTCTCTTAATCACAATTCTCTCAGTGATTGTTTGTATGAAAATATTTTAAACTTCCCCTCATTTTTTTTCTTTTGATTGTTTATATTTTTTGTTAATTTCCACCACCCACTCACCCTCATTTTTGAAGGACAGTTTTGCTGGGTATAGAATTCTTGGTTGGCAGACATTCACAATCTCAAATATATCATTACCACTGTTTTCTTGCCTCCATGTTTCTGCTGAGAAATCCGCACAGTTTTATCGAGCTTCCCTTATATGTGATCGATTGCTTTTCTCTTGCTGCTTTCAAAATTCTCTCTTTCTCTTTGACATTTGACAGTCTGGTTGGTTGGCAAATGTCTAGGATTAAGTTTATTTGCATCTGTTCTGTTTAGGGTACACTGTACTTCTTGGATTTGTAATTTTATATCTTTCATAAGAGATGGGAAATTTTCAGAAATTGTTTCCTCCACTAGCCTTTCTCCTCCTTTTCCTTTCCCTCCTCCTTCAGGGATACCCAAAACCCATATATTCATGTGGTTCATGTTGTCATTCAATTTCCTGAGATCCTTTTCATATTTTTCCATTCTTTTCCCTACCTGTTCTTTTGTGTGTAAGATTTCAGATGTCCAGTCCTCTGTTTCACTAATCCTTTCTTCTGCCTCTTAAAGTCTATTGCTATTGTAATACACCTACATGTTTCTGAAATAAAATTCAGCAAAAGAGGTAAAAAAAAAAATCTATTGTTGTAGGTTTCTAATGTTTTTTCCATCCTTGTATTGTGTCTTTCATTCCCATAAGTTCTGCAAATGTTTTTCAAACTTTTGAGTTCTTCTTTATATTCACACTATGTCTTTTTTATATCCTCCCTCAACTCATTGATTTTATTTTTGATAAGCTTTTGCATGTCTGTTCAAACATCCTGAATTTGTTATTTCAACTCCTTTATCTCATTTGAAGTGCTGGTTTCTTCTTTTGACTGAGCCATATCTTCGATTTTCCTAGTATGACACATTATTTTTTGCTGGCATCTAGACATTTGATTTCCTTAATTAGTTTATTCTGGAGGTTGTTTCTACTCTTTTACCTAGGGTTTTCTTGTTGGATGACTTTGTTCTCTATCTGTTTTTTGACATTCAGTTCAACTTACTCTAGGCCTCTAGCCTAGGTTCTGTTTAACTAATCAGAATTTTTCGGTTCTTCTCCTGCCCATATGGAGCCTCTTTTGTTTTTAAGAAGTATTTCCTCAGATATTAGACACCAGTCAGATTTTCCCAGACCAGACAGTCTCATGTCTCAGGAGGAGAGAGTAGTCAGCATCAGTTTTCCCTGAGAGTGAGACCCAGCAGCTTGTCAGACTTTCCTATGAAACCTCTAGACTCTGTGTTCTTCCTGTCCTGCCCAACATGTGGTACTTGTCTGCACACAGATTTCCACCAGCTTAAAGCAATGGGATGCCTTTAATTTCAGCAGAATCTCCCTGCCAGGGGTGTGGTTGAGCCAAAGATGAGTAGTAGGTGGGTTTTGATTGTTTCTGTTTTCCAGTCCCTGGAGTCTGAATTCCTTGAAGGAGGGATTCCACTTGAGCTGGACCTACCTCCCTTTTCTTGGGGAAGATATTTCTTTTAGAGAATTAACCCCTTTCACCTGTCTAGTTACTTTTTCTCTCAGAGAAGCCTTAGTTCTACCCTGGCCTGGGGCAGTGCTGGAGCCTGGGAGTGCTTGCAGCTCTATCTGATGAGCTGTAAATAGGTTTAAAAAAAGGGGGGGGTGCAAAACAAAAGCCTTTTCAGAGCCAGACCCCTGCTTCATGGGTTTGCTAATCAAGAGCTTGAATTGGTACATGGCTCTATGTATCTCCAGGCTCTGTGTATTCCCTTTTCTTGGGGTCCAGCCCTTTTCCAGCATTTTGTGCAGCCCAACTCAAAAACACTCTTTTTTTTTTTTTTTTTTTTTTTTTTTGTCAACCCCACTCCCCTCTCTCCTGGGGTTAAAACTTCTCATTACTTTAGTGCTTATTCCAGGTTTATCTGCACTGATGGCCTGTTTTCAGTTGTCAGAATTTGTTAATTCTGCCATCAGAGCTTGGCTGAGCTAAGCCCTTGCTACTAGTAAACTCTGTTTCCTTTCCCCTGGGGGAACCAGTGGGGAGGAGCACTGACCTCCATGACTTGGGGGACTTACAGTTCTGTGTGGAATCAGCTATTTCACCACCTGGTTCAGACTGGTGTACTTATGCATCCGATCACTGATGCTCCCCCATCTTGTCCCAGAATCAATAGATTTGATCTTAATAACCATGTTATATATTGTTTTATTGTCATGACATGCATACATGACAACATTGTCATATTAGGTGTAAGCTGCAACTAAAATAACATATTTCACTGTATGTCCTTTTGAGGTGCTTTTCAATAGGTGATCATGTGTAAGCATATTTGTAGGTCTGAGAATTTTTTTCTAAGTTTAGAAAGATTTGTATTTTTCCTATTAATTTTATATTATATTAATTAGCTTTAAGTTCAGTTGCATATGAAAGAATACCAAATAGTAGTGGCTAAAGAAAGGCAAAGTTTACCTTTCTCCTCATTTATAATAAGCCAAGGAGATTAAAAGTTGAAAGCTGTTTTGATGTTTCCATTTTCTGTAGCAATCATCAAATCCCTTACTGCCCAGCAACTTAGTAAGTTTATTGGCAAGCCAGTCTGCCAAACCAGGTTCTGCCCTGAGGATGTGCCCTCTGTCTATTGTTCTTCCCAGGAAGGTGCTGCTTTCTTGCTATTCTTCCTGGTGCATTGTTCTCCATGGCTACTTTTGAGGTCATGTGGAGAGAAAACCTATCTGAGGGCTGCACACCTTTTACAACACACTCTCTGCTGGTGTTTAGAGACCACTTTCTGCTGGTGTTTAGGGACTCTTGGATTGCATTGACAGTTCTCTCAAAGATTAGTGACTTCTTTATTTGCTTTAATCCAATGACTTGTGGAAGTAACCATCGTCAAAGAGCATATTTACAAATTTGACCTGGCCACTGCCTCAAGGTCATTTGAAACCATGGTTTAGAGATAAAACAAGATCTAACTCCTGTCCTTGCTGGTAGGTTCATTGCTTTTGCATGATGATCATCAATGGTATCTTCTGCTAAGGCTGCAGCTTTATAACCACATCATTTGGGAGGCAGGGATATTTAGTTTTTTTTCTTTCCAGTCCTGCAAGTTCCAAGTTACTGGGCTGTCTATTAACTACATATCACAGCTGCAAATAGAACACACCTCCCTTATAAAATTGGTATTTCCCCTCCCATTTCTGCTTGCAGACTGGATACTTCTGGTCTGAGTTCACCTCTCTCTATACGCACTAACAGTGACAAAGGGGAGACAGATCATTCCAATGTTCTGGGGTTTTTTCCCTTTTTTAAACAGTTTTTCCACTATATACTCTAATTTTAGAGCTTTAGCGAGCACGTAGATTTCTTTTTGAGGTGACGAGTGTCCAAGTACCTTACTATAGCTAATAAGATTCACTAACTTTCCATCTTACAATACATTAATTCCATCTTACATTACTATCAGCTTCATATCAGCTCAATTCAACCACATAAATAATTTTGGGTTTTATTATTAGATTGTCTTACCAACAGTAACACATTCTGAATTTTTAAAGATTCTATTCAGTTGCATATAGTAGTAGTTCTGACTAGCATAAGTTTAAACACAGCATACATTTTTCTCTCATAAATATTTCCAAAGGTAGGCAGGCAGTCTGGACCTGATAAAACTTCCCCTGGGACATTAAGAACTCATCCACTCTGCCTTCCTACTCATGCTTCCAATGTGACTTCTGCAGAGTCAGTTTACAGATCACAAGGAAGAAGAAGCTACCTCACTTCCCTTTAAAAAGGTTTCCTGAAGCGGTTACAAGGGTGGCACAGTGGTTAAATTCTTGCCTGCCATCCCAGAGACCCAGGTTTGATTCTTGGAGCCTGTCCATGCAAAAAAGAAAAAAAAAAAGTCTTTCCTAGATTCCTCCACCACCCCTGTTAACATATCACTCAACAACCCCTTTGAAAGGGATGCAGGGGAATGTTGCTCTTTAGCAAAGCATTGCTGCCCATGATAAACTCAGTATTCTCTTATTTAGAAATAAGGAGAGAAGAGATAGAGTGTAGGCATACTATGAAATTTTTATTACCATATAATTTATGTTATTTTCTATTTCTCATTAAGACAATACCTGTTGCTCTCACATGGAGATTAATAATGCTATAAGAATAATTTCTCTTTCTTCCTCCTCTACTGTTTTTTCTTTATCACTCAATATTAGTTAATTATGTTTTTAAATATTTACCTCCATACCCTTAAACATACTTCTATCATCATTATTTGATTTCTCACCTTTATATGCTTACTTTTGAAACTGCAACTACTAAAAAACAAGGAAATCAATGAACTTGCTCTACCTCTCTTCTTTTCCACTTTCTTTCTTAATTAAAACAAAAAGTTTAGTATGATTAATCCATGTTTGCAGGGATGTCAATATTTACATTTTTTTCTTTCACCCTAATACTCACATTTGTTTTGTTACAGGTAAATCTATGCAACATTTGCCACTAGTCCCTTTACCATAATTTTTCTCCTTATTTCTTGTTTTGTTGAGATTTATCTCTAGTAAATTCTTCAAGAACCTATGAGAACTGTGTTCTCTTCTCACATATTCACAACTATGTTTGAACTGGTTTAGCTGGGTATACAGAAATTAGATCCTCTTTCTTTAGTGCTGTAGATATTTCTCTTTTCTTTAACCAGTGATTGGAGCTATGAAAGCTGAAGCTACCTTGGTTATTTCTACCTCTCAGAAGTAATTTCCTTTCATTTTTTTTTTTTCACTTTACTTCAATAGGCCATCTCTTTTTCTTTAAAGTGACATATGCCCTTTCAATATATAGAGTCAAGCCGTTTTTTCCCTGAATTATATAATTAAATATTTGTTTTAGTCCATCATGTCTGTTTTCTTCTTAGGAACCTCAGTTATGCATATGTCAGATTTCCTTTACCTCCCATATTATTTTGTCTTGATTACATTTTAACAGTTTTTAATTGTTTACTTTTCTCATTTCCACTCACATCTCTCTGTACTCCTTCCGATTGTTTTCTTTCCAGTAATAGCTCAATTTTTCTTCGTACTTTTTTTTTTGTTCCTGAGGACTGAAAGCTCACATTTCAATTTTGTTTGCAGTCTTGCCACCCATATTCTAATCTACTTCTCATTTGTATACTTGCTTCATAGAAATATTACTTTATCAAGTGTTTAAAAATCCATATGAAATAGCTTATTATAATTTTCATCTGTTCTGTAGCACCATTTTTGTTTTGATTTTTTCATCTGCATTTATTTTTACTGTTTTTATCCTTCTTTGATTTCCCTTTGTATGGATCTCATAACAGTTCCTTTTGATTTATTTACCTTTCATTGAAGCAAGCAAGTTTTCTGGAGCAGCAATTTGCAGGAGGATCATGTTCCAGGCTAGTAGGAAATTTTCTTGTACACTTGTTCACATGGATTCCAAGTTTATTTATACTGCATTTCTCCCAAACAAATGGAATTTTCATAATGCAGAGACACTTTTATATGTTCCTTCTGAGCAATCGCACATTTAATCCTGCTTTGTGGGGGATCCCCTGTTTCAGCCAGTGTACATAGTCCTACTATGGCATTCAAGGAATTTTAGTTGGCAAAGGCAAGTCCCTTACCTTACAGAAATGTAATCTTAACTTTTTATTTTATTTTATTTATGTTTTTGCTATTTTCCATGTGCCCTCTTCACTTTCTTTTGTTATATTTTTGTAGTTTTGAAGTTCTACTTATTTTAAGGCCTGGGTTTTAGCTCTCTCTTTGTTGGCTAATTTTGTGTGTTAACATATTTCTATATGTGGACTCATCATATCATTATGTGAATATGCACATTTTCTCCTAAACTGTTCTTGGAGAAAAGCACCATAAATGAGAAATTGAACAGCCTTGACAAGAAAGTAAACTTTTCCCAGGTACACAAGGAAATGCATTATAAGTAGAGAGAAAAGTTTCTGCATAGGCACAGAAACATGAAAAAGCATTGTTTTCCCAGAGATATCTAAACTGGGGTTTGGGGTACAAATGAGTAATAGATATTGAAACTTCTAAAGTAAGATCATGAAGAGTTTATTTTTTCAATTTGCTAATGAATTAGTGTTTCTCATCACTCTTTAATTTCAATAGCTGGGTGATAATGGGGAAGCTGCTTAAACGTAAAACATTCTGTGCTCCATTGCCCCCCCCCAAAAATTGTAGTAATAATAAACTCTGCCCTTCAGGAATTACACAATAAGTGATCAGTAGATGTTAGCTACTGAAACAGCAACTATTACTGCCATAATAATAATTACTATAATTATTATTTATCTTCCTTGACAAATTGAACCATGACTGACTTTTTAGACCATTCAACTTCAAGTGTTTAAAACTGTCAGGTAACATTGTAGGGGGTTGGTAATATTTGTTTGAAAGACAAATTAATCTTAAAAGTAATAAGGATACATTGAATTATTTTGAAGATAAAAAATATGGAAATAGTTGAAATTTGATAATATATTTATAATCATGGCATAGATTTGTTGGAGAGAGGACTTAGAAGGCAGGAGACCACTTAGGAAGCTATTGTAAAGGTCTACATGGGAGAGGATGACAAATTACATCAAGAGTATCAGTAAATCTGAAGAAATATGCTGCTGGAGGACAGACAGGCTTTGGTAGTTTTCTACATGTTCCGTGTATTGTGATAGTCAAGATTCTGGGCCCTGGAATATAGGGCCTGTCTTCCAATCCTAGCCCCTCACCCACTAGCCTTGTGACCATGGGCAAATTACTACACCTCTCTGCAATTCAGTTTCTTTGTCTGTAAAATTAGAATGATATTGTAAGGATTAAGAATTAAACAAAATATATTTGCTAGGTATCTATTAAAATGTCTGATCTATAAAAGATGCTCATTTAATGTTCATTATTGTTGTTGTTATCTTTATTTATTGTGAGATAAAGATATGATTCAAATTCAAATTCAGGTGATTCCAATTTGGACTAGATATTGTTCATTGAGATAAAGAAAACAGTGGATATATCAGTACAATAATTCATGCAACTTTAAACAGTTTAAGTCCCCGACATCCAAGTAGATTTTTTTATGAATATAGAATTCAAGAGTTGAGAGAGGTGACCATTGAGAAGACCAGAAGATTGAAGACTGACCCTTGGGTCAGGAAATAAGTAAAGCATTCTGCAAAGGTGCTGCCAGAAAGGAAGGAGGAGAAGACAGGGAAAAGGAGAGTCACATCATCAAGTGTCACTGATGTCAAAAGGAAAAAAGGGCCTGATGTTCCATTTGAAAACTGGAAGTACATTGGAAAGCTTTACATAGAATCTTTCAAAATGGTTGTGGCGGATCCACAGTGCAGTGGGTGGATTACTGAGTGCAGGTCTAGTGGCTTGAGGCAGTGGATACACACAGTCTTGTCCTCTAGTGTTGTGACTAATATATGAGAAAGGAAAAAGATGTTATCATGCTGCAGGGATGGTTGGTCCCAGGAAGCAAAGCCCCAGAATTCTCACAGATGAATTAGTCAATGAAGAAAGGAAAGGGGAGGTCTAGAGTAAGTATTAATAATTTGACTAGATTATTAGTACTACTTAGTACTAGTAATTTTACTAGAGTATGCCCATCTCTAGGCAGAAAAGCTGAGAGGAATGAATATGGGAAGTTCCTGAGCACCATGGCCTCCCTTTTATACTCTTTGCTCCATCCTCACCCCCATCATAAAGAAAGATCTGGGAATCATGTTATCTCTCACTGAAGTGTTATTATTTTTTCAGCCCACAGGGAACCCAGGCTGGTTGGAGGGGATATTCCTTGTTCTGGACGTGTTGAAGTGAAACATGGAGACACGTGGGGCTCTGTCTGTGATTCTGACTTCTCTCTCGAAGCTGCCAATGTACTGTGCAGAGAATTACAATGTGGCACAGTCATCTCTATCCTAGGGGGAGCTCACTTTGGAGAAGGAAATGGACAGGTCTGGGATGAAGAGTTCCAGTGTGAGGGGAATGAGTCCCATCTGTCACTCTGCCCAGTAGCCCCCCACCCAGACGGGACGTGTAGCCACAGCAGGGATGTTGGCGTAGTCTGCTCAAGTGAGACTCAGAGAATACCTTCAATTTGCTTCCCTTCTGTGTGGGGAGTGGGTTAGGCAGTGACAGCCTTCTTTTCTAAAGCCCAGTCTCCTTCCAGGATACACAGAAATCCGCTTGGTGAATGGCAAGTCCCGATGTGAGGGAAGAGTAGAGATCAAGTTGCTTGGGACCTGGGGGTCCCTTTGCAACTTTCACTGGGACACAGAAGATGCCCATGTCCTTTGCCAGCAACTTAAATGTGGAGTTGCCCTTTCTACCCCAGGAGGAGCACATTTTGGGAAAGGAAGCGGCCAAGTCTGGAGGCATATGTTTCACTGTACTGGGACTGAGGAGCACATAGGAGATTGTCCTGTCACTGCTCTAGGCAACTCATGGTGTTCTACAGGGCAAGTCGCATCTGTAATCTGCTCAGGTAAGAGAAAGGTGGCCAAAGATGAAACTCTTCCATGGTGATATGCCTCAAGAGCAGATGTACATGTAGGGATGAAGAACAAAAATAAAGGAGATTGCATTATTGATCTATTGGTAATAAATTTAAACATTTAAAAATACATCCTTTAGTGCATATTTACATTCTTTATAATCTAACAAAGAAATGAGGATCAGTTTATTTGTAATTTAAACTACATACATACCACTGTTAAAATACAGGATTTTAAATATTTACTTTTTGCTTTTAAATGAAAATTAATCCAACTCAGTTTTGACTACTGAAGTATGTTAACTCAAGAACTTTTATGTTCCTTCAATGTCACTATCTGTGTGTGGATACCATCAAGTTCTTTTTTTATCTAATTTTCTTATTGCTTTTAAGGAAACAAATGACCATATTGGAGAACTGGAACAATGATCTGTAACATTTTATGCATTATTTCATGTCATAATTCATTAATGAAGGAAAAGAGAAATACTGACGAATAATCTTCTCTATTATTCAAATGAACAGTTACGTGCAATAGGACACACTTCCTTTATTGTTTTCTCCTTCAATAAAATTATTTGGATTAAAAAAAGTAAAGGGGATTAGTTCATTTTGAGAGATCTTGAAAAGAATGCCATAATATTCCCTTTGTTTTTCTTTTTGGAGGGGTATTGAACTTAATTTTCATGGCCCTCATTTATCTAGTGTTTACAGTATGCAAAGCTCTTCTTAAAGTACCTTATTCATTCCCAGTCTGATGGACCATCCACCTCTCTCTCTAAAGCTATCATGCACACAGTTCATCCTTATAACACTCCATTTGACTTCTCTTCTTTCTTCCTAACCTCTGAATCTTAAATGACTCCACAATTTGGTGTTTTAGGAAACCAGACACAGACGTTACCCCCATGCAACTCATCTTCAGATCCAACAAGCTCTACCCTACCAGAAAAAAGTACAGTTGCCTGCATAGGTAAGAATCCATGAATAATCTTTGAAACTTATTCCTGTCCTTAGGAATGCATTTTACTTATATTTTCTTTTCTTTGCTCAGGTAGTGGTCAGCTCCGCCTGGTGAATGGAGGAGGTCGCTGTGCTGGGAGAGTTGAGATCTATCATGGGGGCTCCTGGGGCACCATCTGTGATGACAGTTGGGACCTGACTGATGCCCACATTGTGTGCAGACAGCTGGGCTGTGGAGTGGCCATTAATGCCACTGGTTCTGCTCATTTTGGAGAAGGTACAGGGCCCATTTGGCTGGATGAGCTGGACTGCGATGGAAAAGAATCTCATATCTGGCAGTGTCATTCCCATGGTTGGGGGCAGCATAACTGTAGACATAAGGAAGATTCAGGAGTTATCTGTTCAGGTAAGTTCCCCACAAACCCTCTGGTCAAAGCTACATAAGAAAAGACTGAGGTAGGGCAAAGGGTAGTGAAGAACAGCCATCAGAGGGAACCCCCTGAAAAGCAAGTCAGAGGGAAGAATTGCTGGAGACAGACCCCAGAAGTGTGAATTTGATGAGTTAATTTTACCTCATGTGCAAGCTACTATATTAGAAAGAGAAGATTTTAGAAACAGGCCTGTATATCATGAAAATGACAATGAATTTAATAACTTCCTTTATAAATTCTTTTTAAAAGTTCATTAAAAATATGGAGCTGCAAGTTTGGTAAAGATTACATGGGTAATCATAGTAAATATAAAGAAATACATTAAAAGGAAAGAGAAGGGCAGGCCATGATGGCTCGGCAGGCAGAGTTCTCGCCTGCCATTCCCAAGACCCAGTTTCAATTCCCGGTGCCTGCCCATGCAAAAAACAAACAAACAAACCAAAGGGAAGAGAGGAAATACATTCAATGCACCATTGTCCAGAAAAGAAAGAGAAAATAATGACCATTCCCAAGTAATTTTTCATAGAAGACAAATGATACTTTCTTGACATACTTTACCATAAGAATCCACTGTTCTTTGTTTTATAGGCGTAGCAAGCTTTAAAACTATTGTGCAGTAGGAAAATGTATCACTTGTGAGATATTTAGGGAAATGGTATTATGACTCACTGACTTAGGGAATTGGATAACTCTGTATGCCAGAAAGGATACTGATACAATTCTTATTTAATAACATAAAGTTAGTAAATGACATGCTCAGCAAGACCATGAAGTGTTCAGAAAAGGAGCTATTTCATTTTAAAGTAATACACAGAAATACTGGATTTGGTACTCACATGCCACAGTGCCCACTCCCCCAATTTTAACTATCAAGGACAGTTGCAAAAATAAATAAACAGAACAGGACACTTGAAGCTAAAATTACAGGAACTTAGGGAGAAAATACAAACTGCATTTCAAAAACGCTTTCAGCCTTTGGTTGATATCTGGAAGGTAGCTTAGAATCTTTGATGACATTCTAGACAGGTCCTGAACTCAGAATCCAAGAATAGAAAATCATAAAATAAATGCTAAACTTCTAAAATTTAGTACATTGTCCAGAAGTTTCTGAAGAATTACTTGTAATCGACATACTATACCTATATTTGAAATTATTCGCACTGAGGCTTCTGAGTCTCCTGAGAAGATGTGAAATTACTAACTGTGTTTTACCCCAGAGTTCATGTCTTTGAGACTCATCAGTGAGAGCAGCAGAGAGACCTGTGCAGGACATCTGGAAGTTTTTTACAATGGAACCTGGGGCAGCATTGGCAGGAGTAATATGTCTGCAACCACTGTGGGGGTGGTGTGCAGACAGTTGGGCTGTGCAGACAAAGGGAGCATCAATGCTGCATCTTCAGACAAGACAATTTCCAGGCCCATGTGGGTGGACAATGTACAGTGTCCAAAAGGACCTGACACACTATGGCAGTGCCCGTCTTCTCCATGGATGTGGAGACAGTTCAGCCCCTCAGAGGAGACCTGGATCACATGTGCTGGTGAGTCTCCATTGATCTATATGAAAATTCCACTCTGCAGCTCTATGCACATCTTCTGAGAAAATGCCTTAGTTTTTATTTTCCTATTCTTGACCCTGCTTAAATTCTTAGATCTAATTAAGTAGAGTTGGGTCAGTTCTCATTAGTGCCTATTCTACTTGGATGGCATAGTTGGTTTTATTTCATTTCACCTGCAGGGATTCACGATCAGGGATTATTATTCCAAAGAATTTCATACTCCCCATAGTTCTCTTGAGAGTTTTATTCAATTGCATTCTCCATGAACAAATGAAGAGCAGAGAACATGTGATTCAGTGTTTAACTATTAAATGATCCACCTTATTCTTTCAAATATTATCTTGCTGTGTTTATATAAGGAGAAGCAGTCAGAAAGATCAATCCTGCAGTCATTCTTTCGATTTAGAAGACCTACACCTTCTAAAAGTAGAAGATTTCTAACTAACTGGCAATCTCCCAGGCTATTTGCTATTTGGGAAAACTTAATATTGTATGTTATACAATGTTAATTTTATCCAACTGACATTTCTTGAGTTACTATGATTCCAGTTTTCGGGATGAAATATATAGTTTTCTGAAAAGACATATGCTTTCTTAAAAGTACATTTTGTAAAAATATATGTTTTAAAATGCATATTAAATGTCCAAGTTTTAAAGCAGAAATTTTTTTAAAACATGATTTCAAGTGACATCATAGCAGGTTTTATCTTCTTCGATGAAGAAATAACCTAAGTGTCTAATTTTACAGACAAGATAAGACTTCAAGAAGGAACCATGAATTGTTCTGGACGTGTGGAGGTCTGGCATGAAGGTTCCTGGGGGACAGTGTGTGATGACTCCTGGGATCTGGAGGATGCTGAGGTGGTGTGTCAACAGCTGGGCTGTGGCTCAGCTTTAGAAGCACTAAAAGAAGCGAAATTTGGTCAGGGGACTGGGCCCATATGGCTTAATGAAGTGAAGTGCAAAGGGAATGAGTCTTCCCTATGGGATTGTCCTTCCAGACCCTGGGGCCACAGCAACTGTGGACACAAAGAAGATGCTGGTGTGAGTTGTTCAGGTGAGTACCAGGGGCCTGGAGTCTCGGGCAGCAACAAGGGTGTGGGCAGCAAAGAGCATTGCATAAAAACTACATGTATTGACATAGGGATCTGCTGGATAGAATCATGATGCTTCTATCTGAAGGAATGATCAAACACTTGTTATGTGTTGGTCTTCACCAAGGAAAAGCATACAGCCCTATATATAGCCTCCTACAGATGCAAGAAAAGAGTACATGTAGAGGGACTCTAATTTTAGATGTGTGTTTGCAAGCTGCCAGAATGCAATATACCAGAAATGGAAGGGCTTTTTAAAAGGGAATTTATGATGCACAGGTAGTTCAGAGTTTAGAATGCCTACCTTCCATGTGGGAGACTTGGGTTCAATTCCCAGACCATGCACCTCCCCCCAAAAAAGGGGGGATTTCATAAATTACAACTTTACACCTCTAAACATACAAATGTCCAAACTAGTGCATCCAGGGAAAGATACCTTAATTCAAAGAAGGCTGATGGTTCAGGAACACCTCTGTCTGCTGGGTAGTCACATTTCTGGCATCTACTGGTCCCTTGCTCCTGGGCTCTGTTGCTTTCAGCCTCTGTTCCTATGGAAGTTCCTCACTTTGCCTCTCTGGGGCTCGCTTTCATCTCTTGGCTTCTCTTGGCTCTCTCCAGAGAGAGAGAGCTTGCTTAACATTTAGTGGCAACATCTGCTGGGCTCCAAATATCCCCAAACATCCATGTCTCTGTTCTCCAAGTGTTGGCTTCTGTATCAGCTCTGCTCTATATGCTCTGCCATTTCTGTCATTTCTGGCTTTCTCCCAAATGCTTCCTCTTTTATAGGATTCCAGTAAACTAATCAAGGCCCAACTGGTATGGGTGGAGTCACATCTCCATGAAACCATCTAATCAAAGGTTAACACCCACCATTGGGTGGGTCATATCTCCATGGAAATAGTCAAAAAGATCCCTCCCCACAATATTGAATGAGGATTAAAGAGCTTGGCTTTTCTGGGGGTACACAAACAGAGTTAAACTGGCACAAGGTGAGAGGAAGTCGTTGTAGTAAGGGCTTGGACAAGGAAATAGGAATATTTCTTCAATATCTTATTCCCAGAGTTAAGCCTCCTGTCTTTTCTCCTACAGGAATTGCAGTGACCAAAGAATCATCAAATGTCACAGGTATACTACAGGGTTTACGAAATGGGACTAGTTGTCCCCATTATTTGGAATCTTTCTTGTTTAGGGACTTTGGGTCAGACGAAATTTTGAGGGTTTGAGATTTATTTGATGTTCCTGTATCTGGTATAAGGAAGAGATGGTAATGAGAGAGCGAGCTCTTTTAACTAAGACTTTATTACTTCTTTTGAAATTTCATTTTGCCTAGGTCACTCATCCTTTGTTGCACTCGGGATCTTTGGGGTTATTCTGCTGGCCCTCCTCACCGCATTCCTCTTATGGATTCAGAAGCGAAGACAGAGTCAGCGGTTTACAGGTCTGAGCTAAATGATGGTCCTTACCTGTCTACAGGAAAGGGGGTCCTTGGGATAAAAAGGAAAAGTTGGACTCAATTATAAAATGACCAAAAAGATGAAGCTTAGAAGTATGAGCAGTTTTCCAGGATAGAAGAAACAAGATTTCATGGCAGAACAATGGGGTTTGGATGCACTGATGATTCTTGTGTTCTATCTGAATGTTTACTAGGGACATTATGGAACCAGTGGTTTAGAATGAATATGCTATATATGGTTATTTCCAAAACATTTATTTGCAGTTACTATACTATCCTAATCACTAACTTTACTGTGGTGTCAAGCAATGTGCTAGACTCTGAAGGTACAAATGTGGCTAAGAAACTTTTTGTCTTCATAGAACTTCAAGTCTAGTGGACTGTATTGTAGTATTATACATTAATACAAATAAGGAAGAAAGGTAACGCAAAGAAGAGAGCAATTAACTAAAAGGGCAGGGGGAGTGTTGATCCTTCAATGGAGTTTTTGAGACAAACTATAAGTAAAGGAGTTCAAAGGTCTGCATGAGGTACAGTCTAAGGAAATGTAAAACAAATGTAAAGGATGGCACAATTTTTGTTTTTTGGACTAGAAAAAAGGGAAGGACCAAATTATGAACTTCTTACATTAAATGGTAAGAAAATGAATAGTCACTAAAGAGTATTATGTAGGAGAGAGAAATAGTTGGGCTATCTTGTAGAAGGATCTCTTTATCTACTAGACATCTGAGGGATCGAAAAAGGGCAACATTATTGACGGGCAGAGCATTTTAAAATACTTGAGATGAAAGATGAAAAGGACTTAAGCTACAGTGAGAACAGAGTGGGGAGGGCAGACATCAGAAGAGATTTTAGAAAAAGCTCCAGTGAACTAGAGAACTCACTGGCTTCCTCAGGGAAAGAAACTGTGCTGTGAGATGGTGATGATAGGAGGGTTTAGTCACATGTCTATTGCATTTGGATGTGCAACATTATAAGGAAAATTTTGGTAGTAGAATGGGATGGAAACAATACAATAACATATACAAAGATTAGATACGTTTGTACTGCTGGAGAAAAGCCCATTTAATGGAGGGAAATTTGCATTATGGCCTGCTGATCCCTAACCTTAGAACTTTCTCGTCAGTTTCCTCAAGAGGAGAGAACTCTCTCCACAATGTTCAATACCGGCAGATGAATTCTTCCATGAAGGCAGATGATCTGGACATGCTGAACCCCTCAGGTCTGTGAGTTCTTTGAGGGTCCATAAGCCCAGGGCTCTAGAACAGTGTAGGTGTAGTTGAGGCTGAGGTATTCTACTTTGCTTAGCAATGGAAAGAAATCTAAAAACATAATAGAAAGTTTGTATTGCATATAAAGAAGAAAGGAGAGAAAAACTGAAAATTATTCTTAGAGAATATTCTAAGAATATAAAATACAAACATAGGGAAGCCTCTGGCTTAAGAGACCTATGATTATTTCTGACAGAGGCACAAAGAATCATGTAGCAGAATATTATCATTTGGATCTCATTTAATTAAAACAGAAATTAATCTAAAAGGCTATCATCAGGGACCATTTACTTTTTCATATATTTCTCAGTTTCTTCCACTCCAATTTCTCATCAATCCCCTTTCTCTAACTTGATATGCATCATGGTATCCTAAAAAATCTAAAAACTTAAACTTTCTATATATTTATCCCATCAGAAACCATCATTATTCAAGGACTAACCTTATTTCCCATTACACAATTCATTTTATTTTCTTCCAACTTCTATTTAGCACTAAGGCACTAGTCCTGTCTCTGGACAGTGTAACTCTGCTGGGTTGGAAGAAATATTCCAGTACTCATTGTCCTTACCACATGAAGTCTTGACACCTTCTCAATGTTCCTTACCTTCTGAGAGAAGTCTGCCTCACTTCTTTAACCCAAGGGATTTAACATTTGTTGCTATTATGTCAGGAAAACGTATTTGAGAGATGGGAAAGACACCTAAATCACACTCATCCACCCTCCTAATAGTGGACAGAGGTTTTAAATTCTCAAAGAGCTTCTGAGGTACTTTAAAGTGTTGTCTGAGTTGTTTTCCAGTAATAATTTTCTTCCTTTCAGAAAATCCCAATGAGTCACATGGTTTGAATATGATAGACTAATTTCTGTGTCTAAATATTTTTTATTTTTGGAATGAAAAAGGGAGCTGTTCTGAGTCAAACTAAGAAGAAAAATGGGAATTTATAACCCAGTGAGGTGAGTGTACAAAATTTATCCATCATTATTCAAAACAGTCTTCCTTTTGAAGACTGAGAGCTCCTCTGGTCTTGACTCAATAGTTTGCCTAAAGTTCTAGGCTATAGTGCCTTCATGATGCCTTTGGTTTAGTGGTAGGGTGAGTAGCCTAGTCTTGACAAAGGATAAGAAAGCTCTCCATCAGAAGTGTGGATAATAACTTCTGATACTGAGATCTAGGAGGTTTCTCTAAGGATCATCACTGAGACATAGTTTAAGATAGTTAAATGTAGCCTCACAGTCTACATATATTAAATATATCAAATTCTTCTTAAAAATGCTTAGTATCAGGGGGTGCGGGGTAGTTCAGTAGAATAATTCCCGCCTGCCATGCAGGAGACCCAGGTTCGATTCCTGGCCCATGCACTTCCCCCCAAAAAACAAACGAAAAACCACAGACAAAAATTTCCACTCACATGGAAAAAGAATGAAATGTGACCCCCACCATACAGTATATAAAGAAACAAAACAACAACAACAAAAAACAAATGCTCAGTACCAATTGCTAGCAAAATATGGACAAACAATCGCATCACATATCAACCTAGTATTTAAGACTTATATTCAGTAGTGTCCAAAATGTGAGTAAATCTAAGAACTACGTCCTTAAACGAACTGATATTGCAAGGGTGACCATCAGGTTAGGGGATTATGTATCTGGTGCTGTCACCATCCACTGAATAATAATAGTTTTAAGACCTCTATACCTAGACAATAGAATTTATGAAAATCATCTCATTTGTGCAGCTATTTGGAAATGACATGTATAGTATATGAGAATCTGCAGAATATAATGCATGATGACATGACCTTACATTGTACTAGGAAATTGTAACAAAAATGAGTTTTTATTATAAGAGAAGCAAATTAGAGAGAAATTTGTGAAAAAAGTACAAGGAGATCTATTTTAGACATGCATTTAAGATTAATAAATATTAATTTGTATACCAATTGAAAAAGAAGTTAATCTATTTTAGAATAAAATAAAATATTTTTTAAATCACATCTGGAGAGAGAGAGAGAATCTCCAGAACAAGAAGCTGAAAGCAATGAAACCCAGAAAAGGAGAGAGAGATGAGCAGACAATGCCATATGCTTTCCCTTGTGATAGAAGAACCAAGCCTCACCAGCAGCCAGTCTTCAGGAAGAATGCATTGCCTTGCTGATACCTTGAATTGAACATATTCTGAGCCTCAGTCTAATTGGAACAAGATGAATGACCAGGACAGAGGGGGCATTAGCCCCCTCCAACAAATGATGGCCTCAGACACTGGGGCTGTGGTCATCTTCCTTTCCATGACACCCTTGGACCTGGTGAAGGTGCACGTGCTGTCTTAGCACCCGTTGGTGGCCAGTGACTTGATCCCTCCCTCCAGACTCTGGAGCCTCGCCTATGCCTAACAGAAGTGCCTTCTGTACTGCAATGGTGTCCTGGAGCCTCTGTAACTGTGCCCAAAAGTGCCCACTGTGCCACCTGGCTTCAGGACTCCACCCACTTCACTGATACAGTGGATGCCTTTTTGAAGATTGTGAGGCAATCCCCAGTCCCTGTGGAGCATCTGGCCACTCTAGTGATAACTGTGCCAGTCCCTGCTGTCTCCGACACCACATACAACCAACCAAACATGTTCCTGTACAGCCCAGTTCTGATCTTTGATCTTTATGCACCCATGGTGGCTGGCCTGATGGCCTGCCCAGGCACTGTGACCATGATCAGCCCCCTGGAGCTGAGGCCGACAAAGCTGCAGGATTAGCATGTGTCATATCATGAGCTGTGTACCTGTCCCTGGGTGCAGTAGCTCCGGGCGACTGGCGCTCACTGTAGTTGAACTGGAGTCCCACTGCCCTGTGGGATGCACCCTTTTCAGCCCTGTTCCGATTCAATTATGAGCTGAAGTGCTGACTGAGTGGACTCGGGCCAAATGACCAGACATCCCTGAGCATCAGTTTTTTGGCTGGTGGCATCTCAGAGACAGTGGCAGCCATCCTGACTCTGCCCTTCGACATGGTGAGGACACAATGCCAAGCTGCACAGAGCAGTGGAACCCATGCAAGTGACACCCCCAAGTACTGACTCTGTCTGGCTGCTGCTACAGAGGATCCGGGCCGAGCCAAGCACCAGGAGCCTCTTTGCAGCCTTTCTGCCAAGTATCATCAAGGCCACTCCCTCGTGTGCTATCGTGATCAGCACCTATGATGTGGGCAAAAGTTTCTTGCAGAAGCTCAATCAGGAGTGGCCTCAGAGCCCTTGAAGTGTCCCAGGGATAAGGACCCCATCTCTTCCAGGAGGAGACTGAGCCAAATGCTTTTTCCTCAGCACTGAGTAGAGGGGTCTTGCTTTGCTTCCCTTCCAACCACAAGCCCCAGGGGTAGGGACTGCTTGCCCCTTTGGGCCCCTCTGGTCCTCCTCAGGCAACTTTCTTCCTGCTGCTCCCCACTCCCAAGCATTATTACTTTCCCATCCATATGTTCAAGACCAAATCTGCTAATCACCCCCACTGCCTTTTATTTACCTCTGTGTTTGCTGAAGCTGGGCCTGCCCCCAGGAGCCAAAAATCCTGGGACTGTTTCCATCACCCCCCACCCTACCCCTGTTAATTCCTTAAGTCTAAAGTTGAACTTCAAAAAAATCACATTTGAAAAACAAGACAGCAAAATATATGGCTATCAATTTTGAAAGTATATATAGAAACATTTATGAATCTTAGAAACATTTGACAAAAACAAAATTTACCTTCCAAAAGTACATATAATTTAGGAGAAAACCTGGAAAGAAATAATATATATGGGCTTATATTTCCATACATATATGCATATACTTATATATGTATATAAATATAAATGGAACATATATATATATAGATGAATACATATTGGGAATATATAACAGTTTTTTGTAAATATAGCTCTTGTTCTAATTTCATATATATGTTTAGCAATAACAATGATAAATCTATGCAACTAAGGAGAAATTGGGTACATAAATTATGAGTAAATCTTTTTAAGAGTTTATAGTGATGCCAGGAAAGAGACAGGAATTACATCTGTATAGCCATGGAAAAGATTGCACAGGACAAAGAAGTAATTATATTTGCCTAAGAAAGTTTGAATAGATTGTGAAAATGTGATGGTCAAGTTAAGCATGAAAAGATTGCACAGGACAAAGAAGTAATTATATTTGCCTAAGAAAGTTTGAATAGATTGTGAAAATGTGATGGTCAAGTTAAGCATGAAAGACAACTGAAGGCATGACACAACATGCACAAAATATGGGGGCACAGAAGAGAAGCACACCTTGGGAGAACAGTAAAAAGGCACTCATTCAAAAACACATATTGAACATACTTATGGTGACACATAGTTATCCTGAGCACTGAGGATACAGATTTGGAAGTTACTAGTGTTAAAAACAGGATCGCTTAATGGAAGAGCTCACAGTTTATGGATAGAAAGAGAAAAGGTTACATGGAGAGATGGATACTGATGAGAATCCAATTTGGAAAGACTGCTCAGGCCCTATAACGAATGGTCTTCTCAGCTATATATCAAGTTCATATTTAATTTGGGGGACTTTCGGGGAGCTGGTGGGCTTTGGAAGATTAAGCAATGATAAGAAATGATCAGATTTTTACTTTATAATTTACTTTTATGAGGAAAGTATAATAAAAGAAATAAAAAGCAAACAAAGCAAGAAAATGTGTAAAAAGAAAGGTGGTGAAATAAGTTAGTAAATAAAATTTTCTGGGTTAAAAAAACAATTTTGTGAACTGCTACACATTTCAAAATCATACACAGCAAAGTACCTATTTTTATTACAGAAATAATGATAAATATGGATTGAGGCAAAGGATAAAAGTTGGAACTCTACAAAATATAAAAAATATATAAATGTAAAGTGTTGTATCTCTAAAATGCAAAAAGGTAACTAAAATATGTAATACATCTTATCAGTTATTAATAAAATGATAGATATCCAATGGATATCTGATAAAAGACTATGAAAAGACAATTCTCACAAAAGGAATTTCAAATGACCAGTAGACATAGGAAAAAAAAATTCTCAAAATCACCAGTCAGTGTATTTGGGCAATTCAGATTATAATTAACAATGAGATATCACTAAATATATATGTATTATATCAGACTAACAGAAATCAAAACCACAACATCAGGAAAATGCAAATCAAAACTACAGTGAAAATGAAAACAAAAAAATAACCACAGTGAAATACCATACCTATTAGGATGGCTATTATTTAAAACACATGCACAAAGAAAATAAAAAGAGTTGGCAAGGTTGTGGAGAAGTTGCAACTCTTAAACATTGTTGGTGGCATTGTAAAATGGCATAGCTGCTGTGGAAATCAGTTTGGCATCCTCAGAAAGTTGAAAATAGAATTACCATAAGACCCAGGAATCCTATTTCTTGGTATATACCCAAAAGCACTGAAAGCAGGAACTCAGATACTTGTACACCAGTGTTCATAACCAAAAGGTGGAAGCAACCCAAGTGTCCATCAAACAATGAATGGATAAACAAAGTATAGTATATACATACAATGGAATATTACTCAGTCATAAAAAAAGAATGATGTTCTGGTACATGTTACAATATGGATGAACCTTGAAGATACCATGTTGAGTGAAATAAGCCAGACACACACACACAAAAGCAAATATTGTATGATCTCACTAATATGAAATACCTAAAATTAGCAGATTCCATAGAGAGATATAGTAGATAGCAGGTTACCAGAGACCAGGGGTAGGGATAAAGCAAGAAGGAGCTGTTACTTAATGAGTGCAGAGTTCCTGTTTGAAGTGACAGAAAATTGGGGATAATGGATGTTAGTGATGGTAGTGCAACGTGGTGAATATAATTAATACTACTGAATTGTACATTTGATAGTGGTTAAAATGAGAAAGATTATGTTGTATATATGTCACTACAATAAAAAGATTTTTAAAAGCCAACAACACTATTTATTGCTGGTGAGAATAAAGAGAAAAAAGTAATTTCAGACATTGCTATTAAAAATGAGGCCGGATTTAAGAAATGAATATGACTGCTGAATCATTAAATTGATAGCTCTTTTAGTCTCCAGTATTTTAGAGCAGCTAGAAGTAAAAACCTAAAATTGTGAAATTGTAACCTATGTCAAACTCTGAAATATGTTCTACAACTAATTGTGGTGCTGTGCTTTGAAATTTATAGCTTTTTTTTGTATATATGTTATTTTTCACAAAAAAGAATTTAAAAAGCTGATTGTGATGATAAAAAAATATTTAAGCCCTCTCGCCTCCTATATACTGGAATAGCTAGAAGGAAAATATGAGAGGATCTCTCTCAAACTGTGGGACCTGTCCTGTAACTACTTGTTGAAGAGTGCTTTGAAAATTATTGTTTTTTTATTTCTTTGCTTTGTATATATATTATACTATACAATAAAAAAGTTAAAAGTCAAAAAAATGAGAAGTATGGTAGCCTTTGGAGAAACCAATCTGGCAAAGAGAGAGAGAGAGAGAGAGAGAGAGAGATGCCTTCACAGATCCTTGACCCAACGATTCTATACCTGAGGATTTTTTCCATACAAATAAAGCCACAGTATCTAAGAACTTATATACAAGGGGGTTTTTCCAGCATTATTTATAGTGGTTAAAGCCAGAAATAAATTAAATGCCAACCAGCGGGATAGTAGTCAGAAAAATTATGGTGCAAGCAATGAAAAAAGGAAAAAAATCATCCACAGAAATGTAAGAATATGTTTGCATTTATGCTATCAGATTGCCAAATACAGTTGTAATATTTACATCTACAAAAATGTATTCATGTGAATATGTATAAATAACATAAAAAATTCTACCAGCATTTTAAACTAAGGTGGACTATGAATAACTTGATTTATAATCTCACACATATTAATATTATTCTGATGTAAGAAATTATGATTAAACTACTTTTTCCTTAAAAAGTAATTACATCCTCAGTGGGAAGCGGAGACGCGAGCAGCCGTGTCGTGGGGACCGTGGGAAAGGCGTAGCTGTACCCCAGGCGGAGAAGGCGGGGACGACGCCTGCGGCTCTCGGCCAGTGTAGGTTCCATGCGGCCTGTGAGGATGATGTTACACGAACGATGATCGCCCGCATGGCGGATGGGTTCCCGCTGGCTGCCTCGATGCAGGAGAACGGTCTGGCCGAGACCTTCAACAGTACCAGAGTCAGGCTAAGCAACTCTTTCGAAAATGGAGTGAACATTCCCCCATCAAGTATACCTTGGAAGCAGGAGCCGTGACTTTTCACTACGTTTTTGAGCAAGGGGTGTGTTGCTTGGTTTTGTATGAAGCTGCCTTCCCTAAGAAGTTGGCCTTTGCCTACCTAGAAGATTTGCACTCGGAGTTTGATGAACAGCGTGGAAAGAAGATGCCCACCGTGTCTAGATCTTATTCTTTTATTGAGTTTGATACCTACATTCAAAAAACCAAAAAGCTTTACATTGACAATCGTGCTCGGAGAAACCAAGGCTCCATCAACGCTGAACTGCAAGATGTGCAGAGGATCATGGTGGCCAATACAGAAGAAGTGTTACAACCGGGAGAAGAGACGCACTCTCAGCATTGGATTCAAAGGCTAACAATTTGTCCAGTCTGTCCAAGAAATACCGCCAGAATGCACAGTACTTGAATATGCGTTCCACTTATGCCAAACTTGCAGCAGTAGCTGTGTTTTTCATCATGTTAATAGTGTATGTGCAATTCTGGTGGCTGTGAACTAGTGAATCTAGTCACTGGAAAGGATCACTTAGAACCCAGCATGTGTATGTTTTCAGGAAGCCGAGCTCACAGGGATGTGTATTAGAATCCAAGTGGAACTTCTGCCTCTAAAGACCTTGCAAGAAAAGACGTGTCCTGAAAATGAAAGGTCACACCTCATTTAATGACGCTTAACCCGATGTGGAAAGTCTCTTTTGGGGGCAGAGGCTTTCTCTGGGTGCTCAGCCATGGATGTTATTAGGGATCAGTAAATAATTGTTTTATTTTGTTTTTTCCCTCCCAGTGTTTTACATTTTAAAAATAGCACTGACTGGGGCATTCTCATTTTCAAATGAAGTCACCAGTGAGATTTGGTTTTAACCAACCTGTACTAACAACATTCTGAATTCCTTAGAGAAAGCAGCCCTATGGGAAGTTTTGACTCTAATCAACATTCCTTTTGTTGGTGACATTTGTGATTTTCTATAATCTGGATTTTTGATGCCCTTTCAGACAAAACTCCAGTATGTGAAGGTTAATTGCTATGCTGCACAGATCTTGTCTATTGGCCCAGTAGGAAGTTAACTCTTGCTTTCCTTTTACGATATTTTGCTTATTGTACAATTATTTTAGGATTAAATTAATTATATTAAGATACCTTGAAATTATATTATGACACTCCTTAATTAGGAAGCTAAAATCATTGTCATTTACTTCTTAAGCAAAAGACTTAAATTAGTTGGGCCATTCTTAATTTTATTTTTCAGCATCTTGTTTATATTAATATAAAACAGAATATAGCATATGTATTGTCACAGGTCCGTGGCTTAATGAGAAGAAAGGTCCAACTATAGCTTTGTCTGGCCCCTTTGTTGCTTTCCCCACTATTGCTTTCCCCCTCTGTTTTCCTCCTCCATAATTTGCTAACATTTTAAAAATTCCCCTATGCCCAGTAGTATCATGTCCCATAAACATCTTCCAAGGTATTTTCAAATTTCAAAATGAAAAAGGTTTAGCTGTATAGTGAGTTAAATTTAAAGATTTTGAAGAAATAATAATCAGACTACTACATACTTTTATCTGAGAAAGTCTTTGAGAACTTTTGTTCCTGTGCCATTTTGTATAAATTCTGAGAATGTCTAGATAGATAACTCATTTACAATGGCTTCCATTAACTAATATAAGTACCTATGATTTTTCCCTATTTTGCTCAGGGATGATGGGGATTTCCTTTTACTTTTGGGGTTGAATTTTTTAAAATGGGGAGATAAGCCTTTTAAATATTTTTGCAAAGGTCTACAATATAACCTGTAACTCTTAAATAATGAAAATATTTCTTTAACTTACACAGGAAAAGGAGCCAAATTCTTATTTCTCTGACATCTTTGGTAAGCAATTTTCTAACTCTAAGGGATAATCAAAGCTACTGTCCCTATTCATGGTAGAGAAAAAAAAATCTTGTTTCCTTATGCCAAGACAAAAAGAAATGGTTATTTTATTCCTGATAATTTACAGAACTAGAATTAAGAAAAAAAAAATCCCCATTTTGGACCTAAATCTGTTATTGGAGTTTTGTGCATGAAATATTAAGTTACTTTCTTAGAGAAAATTAGTGCTTTTAAGTCCCCAAAACGCTTGTCCCTACGTAATGATGTTGGTAACAAAAGCCTTTGAAAGGCCGAAATCCTAAGTAGTAGTACCATGGCATTTGGTGCTTCTATTGGAGTGGAGAATGGCAGCACATTGTTGAGCTGCATGCTGCAACCTGATGATCGGCAATGAAATAAATATTTCTAGAATGTTAAAAAAAAAAAGTGATTACAGCTGAATCACTGCCTTAGAACCAATTGCATTTCTGGTCCCGCTGTAGTCCTACGGAATAGAAGTAATTCCTACACACACTGAAGTTCAAAATTCAGTACATTTAAATTTCCTATTCAGGAAAGTAGTATGCTTTTTAATATATATGCATTGTCTCTGTGTGTGCTATAATGTAATGCATTCTGCCATGTGCATATGTGTCGAGAGGAAAATAACATTTTTCTATTTATATTTTTAGTTTGGCCTTTAAAACACCATGATGAAGACCTGGTCTACTGAATAAAGCAAGAATCCACCTAGTTCACTCAAGACTGCAGTTGTGTTTCCATGGAGACCTTTGTCTCCTAGTATGCCAAAGACAGCTGCTGAATTTATAAAAATGAAGTCGGTAAATGTGGCTGCTTAATGTTTTATATAAGGTTTTCAAGGGGGTTGAATGAATATTACTGATAGGAGCTTGTCTTAGATTCATTGTTCTTGATTTTTTTGAATTTCTGAAGGGGCATCCTGACATTTCAGGGTTTCATAAGTGCAACATGATGTCTTTTCATTTGACAATGTTTTCATTGGCATATAATATATATTTTCTTGTTTCATTTAAATTATGATTTCCTTCCATAACTAAATCAAAATTGATTTATTTTTCCTTTATTTTTTAAAGAAAGGGATAGTTAATTACTAATGAAGGTTCTGTTAATAGTATATGGTTAATTTTACAAGACATGACTCTCATTAGTTCTTTAAGTGCTTTTTGTCACTGTAATTCTGAATCACTGACATCAAATACCCAGCAAAATCTGGTAAGGATGCAGGCTCAGTGGCTCATTTCTTCATTTCTCAGGATAATATAACTGAAGCTGAAATGAACGCATCAATTATGTCTTTTCAATCTAAATATAGCTACTATATTGAAAGGACTTATTTTTACCATGAATAATTACCCATGTTACATATTAACATAAAGAAATATAGCATTTAAAGATTTAACTTAATTCAACACTAAGCTTAGATAAAATCTACTATCTTATTTAATATCCCAATCTCAGATACAAATTGATTTTTAATCCTTTCTCAGTATCCAGGTACTGCATTCTATTTTCTCTGACATTAAAAGGCTTCAAAGAAACTGTTTGTGGAATATGCAATTTGGCATAAATTGATTAAATTATTTGTTAATTTACACGTTTATCCAAAAAAATTCATTAACACTATGGTAGTTTGAAGGTGAAAGGACTCCAGAAGATCAAGTTCTTAAAGCTAACCCATTCCTGTGGGTGTAAACCTATTGTGGGTAGGACTCTTTGACTTGGTTATTTCAGTTGAGGTGGGCTCCAGGAGGTCTTAATCCTTTATAAGAGGATAAATACAGAGAAAAAGACCAGATGTTGAGAGAGACGTACACAGAAGTTGAGAGAGAAAGCCTCAGAAACAGAGAGGAACACACTGAAGCAAGAATCTGAAAGTAATAAAATTCAGAAGAGAAGGGAGAGACCAGTAGATGCTGCCATGCCCCTTGCATTTGACAGAGGGGTCCAGGTATCATCTTGAAAGTGCCTTGATTGGGATATTTTCATGGCCTCAAAAAGTATCCCAACCAAAATATCCTCAAAATATAAGTGCTTATAAACTAATTAATTCCCTTTGTTAAAAAGCCAGCCCATTTCTAGTGTATTGCATTTTGGCAGCATTAGCAAACAAGCACCCACAATTTGTTCAGGTATTGCGCTAGTCATTTAAGTATAAATAGATGATAACAAATGAGCCTTTCTTCAAAGATATCACAGTCCACTTGGAGAGGAAGTATTAAATAATGCATTAAAATGAGTAATGGATGTAGGTGCCAGTCATTATATGAAAGCATATACTGAATCCAATGGAGCTTGTAGTCGATGGGCACCAGGAAAAAAGATTCTTCTAGAAAAATCCGATACAATCTTTTCTTATCCACCCAACTCACTTTTTAATGGTTTATAAAAAGGAGGAATTGAGCATTTGAGGTAGACAAGAACAATTCAAAAACATATAACAAATTCAGTATGAGTATGTATGTGAATCTTGAGAGTTAAGGGCAAACACCAAGGTCATATTACTCATGTAATTAAGTTTATTTTGCTTGATCATGAAGGATGAGACTGAAATGATAGCTAGCCCTGTGTTATCGAACTTAATCTATAGGCAATTGGTTGTAATGAAGAATGCAGTGTGATTAACTTGCATTTTATACAGCTCCCTCTGATGATTATAGGACGGAAATATGTCAAAGAAAACAATTATACTTATTTTGTGTTTTCTTGTTGGCCAGATGTTAATTTTTTTTCACTTCCCCAAATGAGGTCTATCAAAATATGCTAGGTCTGTTTTCCTTCAGTAAAAAGTTTAAAAGTAAAACCGTATTAAATAAGATTTAAAAAACTGATGCATGGCAGAAAAAGTAGCTTGTCATATTACCTAAGTTATTACTAAGAAGGCATGCATAGATTCTTTCTGATAAGTAACTGGACAGAGAAAAAAAACAAATAGTGGAGTTTTGTATATTTTTATACCAGCCTTATTGAGATATAATTCACATACCATACAATTCACCTATTTAAAGTGAACAACTCAATAGTTTCAGTATATTCACAAAATTGTGCAACCATAGCCATAGTCTAATTTTAGAACATTTTCATCACTCCAAAAAGAAAATCCATACCTATTAACAGACACTCCCCATTGTCCCCCAGCTACTCCCAAGCCCCAGTCAAGCATTAATATATTTGCTGTCTCTATACAATTATACAAAATTTATCTATGTTGTAGCATGTTTTAGTACCTTATTTCTTTTTGTGATCAAATAATATTCCATTGTATGATATGTTAGTTTCCTTTTCTATAACAATTTACCCCAAATTTGGTGGCTGAAAGCAATACAGATTTATTATCCTACAATTCTGGAGGTCATAAGTATTAAATGGGTCTGCAGGGCCGCATTCTGTCTGGAGGCTCTGGGGACAGTCAGTTTTGTTGCCTTTTCCAACTCTGAAGGGCTGTTGGCTCATGAGCCTGCATCACTCCAACCTCTGCTTCCATCTCACATCTTCTCTGTGACATTCCTCCCATCCTCTTCTAAGAACTCTCACAATTGCGCTGAGCCAACCTGTTGATCCAGGATAATGTCTCCATCTAAGATACTCAATTTAATCACATCTGCACAGTTTCTTTTGCCATCTAAAGTGACATATTAACAGATTCTGGGAATTAAGACATCTTTGAGGTACGATTATTCTGTATATTACATATGAAAATGCAGCATTTTATTTTTCTATTCATCCATTGTTGGGCATTTGGGTTTTTCCAGCTTTTGCACTCTACTGAATAATACTACTATGAACATTGGTGTACAAATTTTTATATAAATGAATGTGTTCACTTCTTTTGAGCATATACTTTGAAGTGGAATTGCTGGGTCATAAGATAGCTCTAAGTTTAACCTGTAGACAAGCTGCCACACTGTTTACCAAAGTGGCTGCGCCATTTTATAAGACCACCAGCAGCATATGAAAGCTCCAATTTCTCCACATTATCACCAACAGTTATTTTCTCTTTTTTTATTATAATTACCCAAGTGAGTGTGAAGTGATATTGCCTTACAGGTTTGTTTTGCATTTCCCTGTTGGCTGATCGTTTGAGTATCTTTTCATGTGCTTGTTGGTACATGATATTTTGAGAGATATAAACTTATACTAGCTTGGTAGGGCAACTTTCAGGCTTAAAAATCAAGACATCTACATATGAAATAAACAAACAGAAAACCTACTAATCAAAATTCAGCCAATTGAGATAGAGGCTGAGTCTTATGGCCATCCATGCTTTTTTCCTTTGTAATTCACTGAAGCATATCTGAAATTTCCTCCTTAGTTTTTTTTTTTGGGTTATTTGAAAAAAATTAAACTCTGTAATCCTCAGTTTTATACTTTAGTAAAGAAAATAAATATTTTGATGTAAATTAAATGTAGTATATATGAAAATCACTTTGTAATTTCTAATCAAGTTGCTCCATTATTAATAGCATTCTAAATAGTAACTTCCATGTACTTTATACTTAATACCAATTAGATGCCATTTACCATATATGTGTGTGTAAATATGTACATAAAGTCATATATATAAACATACATACATACATACATAGGAACTCCTTAAATGCAAATCCTTATGTTCATATAAAACAATACAAAATAGAGTCTCTAACCACATTTTACATTCATTTTGCCACAATTGTGTATCAGACATAATTGATACACAATAATCAATATTGAGTATTGATAATAATCGGTTGGCTATTGATTATTCCTTATTGTTACACTATTAAAGATGATAAAATAAGATTGTCATGATTCCTCCAGAATTTCCATTATTTTTTGAGAGAGTATTAATAGTAACATCCCCCCCCCTTTTATTGTATGTTCCCTGATGGTCAAATTTCCACTCCATGTATGAATAGCTAACATTTCAATAGTACTTACTCTATGCCAAGGACTGCTCTAAATGTTTTACATAAATTAACAACTTAATCCTAAAAATAACTTGATAAGGAAGATACTTTTATGCTCATTTTAGATTTTGAAATGGAAGCACAGAAAGGTTAAATGACTTACCTAAAAGCATGCAGCTAATAAGTTACAGAACTGATATTTGAACCCAGGTCATCTGGCTCCAGAGGCCATGATCCTAACCACCTTTTTATACTGCTTTTCACAATGAACTATAGTTTATGTGGGGGCAAAATTGTTATTGTCTTATACTCACTTAAGTGTAATTTGTGATACTGTTACTGTTTTAGAGAACCTACTTACTTTGGTGAAACAAGGGCAAGAGTAAAATATTGGCCATCTCAACAGAAAAAGACCAAATCTGTATTAACATAACTGCCCTCTCAATTTCTGCCCATGTCTCTGCTCTAGCTCTCTCCATCTAGAGTCTCTACTTTTCTCACTTTTCATGTCTATATCACTTAACCACTTAAACCACATAGCTAAACATAGAGTTCTTTTGAAGAAGGTGTATTTTAAAAATGGAAGTATTGTCCCCATTCTAACTGTTGGATTGTTTTTTCTTTCATGACTCTATTACCCAATTCTATATCTGTCAGCCCAATATTTTCATTCATTATTAGTCTCCCTCTCCTTCTCCTCTCCCTCTACCCCACCCTTCTCTAGTAAATTGTCATAGATGAGGACCTACACTTCTTGATAATTTATTCCTAAATAGTTTGTTCTTTCCTTTTCATTATGAGTGGCATCTTTTTATCCTTTAGTTTTTTGTTTTTGTTCTTTGTTTTTTTTAGCATGGGCAGGCACTGGGTCTCTGGCATGGCAGGTGAGAATTCTGCCACTGAGCCACTGTGGCACCGCCCTTTCCTTTAGATTTTTAACTATTTTATTGCTAATATAACCTAAATTTATAGTTCTCTTGAAAATCAGTAGCTCTGGAAACATTAGGCCATTATTCCAGTATGGAAACAGTGAGCTGGAGTTGAGTAGCCTCTTTCTCCTTTCAATAGAGCATACAATTGACACTTACCACATTCTGTTCTCATTCCACTCCATGCATTTAGTTTACCTGCCTAGCCCCTGTAGGAAAATGCTTTAATTTAGGGTTGGTGAGTCACACAGATGCTGACATTACTTGGATGAAAGAAGTCTATATCATTTGTTGGGCCTGCTGTTGATTCTATGATATCACCAACTCTGATCCCTAAATATGACCTCTCCTACCTGACCTGTGGGGTCTGCCAGGTGCTTTCAGCTCTGTCTGCAACATGATCCTGATTTTCCAGACCAGAAGCAATGCCTTCCTTCTTCCTAACTATACCCTGTATAGTTGTGCCCTTCCTCCCAAAGTGGTCCCACTATTGCCTACCAGAGTGGTAGCCTTAAAGAGCAGAGACCATTCCTGACATCCACAACCTCATATGCATATCTGTGCTAATTTCTTCCAAAGATCTGCTGGTTAAGAGGAAAGGGCTTAAAAAATGTCTTATATCTCTGGCCTTATAATTTTTCACTTCTTCCTCCCCACAGTATAACTTATTCCAAATCTCTACTGCAGCATCTACAATGAGTCTACATAAATTATTGATTAGTGAAAAAGAATTTCTCACCCACAATTGAGTCTTGACTTATTGCGACCACCATGGACTGTAAAAAATTGCAATAGAGATTCTTAAAGAAATGTTATACCTTATGAAGACGTCCCTGTTATACCTATTAGTACACATATGTCTGCAATTTATAATAATAGCATAAATCCTCTAGATAGTTTATAAGTTTGCATTAAAAGATGCAGGGAAACTTGTCCATTTGCCTATTTTTAGCATATTTCCTGAAACATTCTGTAAGCACAGATTTCACAAAGCTGAGTTTCTCACTTCTTTTTTAAAAAATCTTTAATTTTGCAATAGTTTTAAATTTACATAAAAGTTGCAAAGACAGTAGAGTTCCTGTTTATCCCTCACCCAGTTTCAATTTACCCTTATGTTATCCTCTTACATTACCATGGTACCTTTGTCCAAACTAAGAAATGTAATTGGGTACATTACTATTAGTGTGAATTAAATTGTGTTCCCTAGTTTGGAAATGTTTTTGGTCTTGGTCCACATTCTGGTAGGTGTGGAAACCTTGTAAATAAAACTGTTATTCAAACTGCTAATTGAGTTTAGGTATGGCTCAATTAAATCAGGTTAGGCTTTAATCTAGATTCCTGGAATCCTTTATTAGCAAAGTAAAATTCAGAGAGAGAGAGAAGCCACAGCAATCAATTAGAAGCTGAAAGTCAGCAGAACCCTGAAGAAAAAGGAGACAATGCCACGATGTTCATTGCCATGAAACAGAGAAGTCAAGCCCCAAGAAATGCCAGCAGCCAACTCCAGACACCACAGTCTTCTGGAAGAAAGCATCACCCCATGATTTGGGGATCCTGGTCTCAAAACCATGGTTCAAGAAATTCCTTCCATTTATACCAGTCCATTGTTTAGCATATGTTTTGGCAGATATGAAACTAAAACAACTATTAGCTAAACTCCAGACTTTATTTGGATTTCACTGTTTGTTTCTTTAATGCCTTTTTTCTGTTCCAAGATATCATCCAGAATATCACATTGCCTTTAGATGTCCTGCCTTCTTAGTTTCCTCTGGTCTGTGCTGGTTCTGTCTTTCCTTGTTTCTCATGACCTTGATAGCCTTGAAGGGTATTTGTTAGATATTTTGTAAAATATACCTCAATTTAGGTTTATCTGATATTTTTCTCTTGGATAGACTGCAGCAATGTGGTTTTGGAAAGAATACCATAGTGGTGAAGCGCCCTACTCATGACAAAATACCAGAGGGTACATGATCTCCACATGACATCACTGGCAATGTTAACCTTGATCATTTGGTTAAAGTGATGTTTTCCAGGTTTCTCCACCGTAGAGTTATTATTTTTCTGTTTTCATACTGTGTTCTTTGGAATCAAGTCACTAAGCCAAATATGTCGGTGTGCTGATAATACATTCTCTCTGTTTTGTTTGAGGTTTTTTTTATTTCCACTTCATTTTTTTTAATTACAGCACTTGCAAGTTTACAGAAAAATCATTCAGAAAGTAGAGTTCTCATATACCCCTCCTTACCTACATAGTTTGCCTACTATTCATATTTTGTATTGTGTAGTAACTTTGTTATAAATGATGAAACAATATTATTAAAATTATTCTGTTGTTACATCAGGTTTCTAATTAATTTAGCCAGCACCTGTAGCTGGGGACAGGTGGACCTGAGGTTAAGAGATGGCTCAGGAGTACCAGCTGCTGGGAAGAAGTGGAAAACGTGACAAATTATCTACCTTCCTAGCTCCCAATAGAGCTTTAAGGAGAATTGCAATCCCCACATGAAACCTGGGACTCGGTTTGTGAGGGAAAGACTGACAAACCAAGTCCAAAAGGAGACTTTCAATGCAAATTTAAATAAAAAACCATAGTTGCATGAAGGAAATTAACTTACCAAATAACTTTATTAAGACATTTAGATGCCCCATGTGCAACAGAAAATCATAAAGGACATTAAAACTCATGCAGATATGACCCAGTCAATGAGCCAATTAAATCACTAGATGGGGCACAGAATCTGGAAAAGCCAATCAAAAATATTCATGGCACCATAAAAGATATTAAAAAGACATGGGAAGAGCATAAAAAAGAATATGAAAGAATAAATAGATACATGGCAGATCTCATAGAGATGAAAGATACGATAAACCAAATTAAAAGTATGCTAGAGATACACAACAGCAGATTTGAAGAGACAGAAGAAAGAATAGGTGAATTAGAAGATAGGACAATTGAACTTGAACACATAAAAGAACAAGTAGCAAGAAAGATGGAAAAATGGAACTAGATTTCAGGGAAACGATAGATAACACAAAGCACACAAATATAAAACTTGTCAGTGTTCCAGAAGAAGATAAGAATAAAAAAAATAAAAAGGCTAGATAAAGAGGTAATGGGAGAAAACTTCCCAACTCCTATAAAAGTCATAAATACGCAAAGCAAAGAAGGCCAATAAGCCCCAAACAGAATAAATCCAAACAGGCCTACTCTAATACTCATATATTGAAAATCAGAATGTCAAATATCAAAGAGAAGCAAAAAGTCATGAAGCAATAAGTGAAAAGTGATTCACTACTTATAAGAAAACTGTATAAGACAGAGTTCAGACTATTCAACAGCAAACATAGACATGAGAAGGTAGTGTTGTGACATAGTTATGATTCTGAATGAGAATGATTTCCAGCCAACAACTCTTTATCCTGCTAAGCTGTCCTTCAAAATTGGGGGAGAGATTAAAATCTTCAACGACAAACAAAGGCTAAGAAAATTTGCCAACAAAAAACCTGCCCTACAAAAATCATTAAAGGGAGTCTTGTCAATAGGAGAAAAAAAAGAAGGAGAGAGAAGTCTGGAGGAGAATACAAAACTGAAAGTAATAGTAAGGGTAACTTAAAGGATTATAAGAAAGAGAGGGAAAAGAATATGTAGAACTGATAAATAAATACTAAAGGATAAATGGTAGACTCAAGAACTGCCTTACAGTAATAACTCTGAATGGTAAAGGAATAAATTCACTAATTAAAAGATACACATTGGTGGTCTGATTTAAAAATATAATCCATCTATATACTCATCTCAGACCTAAGGATATAAATAGATTGAAAGTGAAAGGATGGAAAAGGGCAGTTTATGCAAGCAGTAACCAAAAGAAAGCAGGGGGTAGCCATATTAATATCAGATTAAATTGATTTTGAATGTAAAGATGTCATGAGACAAGGAAGAACACTATATATTAATAAAAGCATCAATTTACCCAAAAGAAATAACAGTCATAAATGTTTGTTCTCCCAATCAAGGATTTCCAAAGTACATGAGGCAAGTACCGCCTAAATTCCAGGGAATAATTGACATTTCAAAAATAATAGTGGGAGATTTCAGTACCCCACTGTCCTTGATCAATAGAACAACCAGACAGAGGATCAATATGGAAAAAGAGAATTTAAACAATGTGATAAATGAATTAGACCTAACTGATATTTATAGATCATTATGTCCTAAAATACCAAGATATACATTCTTCTCTAATGCTTATGGAAAATTCTCCAGGATAGACCATATGCTGGAACACAAATCAGGTTTTTTAAGTTTAATAAGATTGAGGTTATTCAAAAATTTTCTCTGACCACACAGAATTAAGTTGGAAATTAACAATCATCAAAAAAACTAGAACTTTTGCAAATATAGGGAGATTAAACAATGCACTTTTAAACAATCAGTGGGTCAAAGAAGAAATTGCAAAAGAAACTGGTAAATATCTGGAGATGAATGAAAATGAAAATGCAACATATCACAACTTGTGGGATAAAGAAAAGGTAGTGCTGAGAGGGAAATGTATTGCCCTAAGTGCTTAAATTAAAAAAAAGAAGAAAGAGCAAAAATCAAGGATTTAACTGCTCACCTAGAGAAATTAGAGACACAACAGCAAATGAATGTCAAGTAAATAGAAGAAGAGAAATAACAAAGATTAAAGCAGAAATAAATAAACTAGAGAACAACAAAAAAGAGACAATAGAAGAATTAAAGAAACTAAAAGTTGGTTTTTTGCGGTCTATCAACTTTATTTTTTCTCAGCTAGATTGACTAAGAAAAAAAGAAAGGGTGTAAATAAACAAAATTAAAAATGAGAAGGGAGTCATTACCATGGATCCTGAGGAAATTTTTTAAATCATAAGAAGATATGAACAACTATAAACCAACAAACTAGATGTGCTGGTTTGAAAGAAAGTATGCCCCCTAAGAAAAGCCATGTTTTAATATAAATCCCATTTCGTAAAGGTAGAATAGTCTCGATTCAATACTGTATGTTTGAAACTGTAATGAGATCATCTGCCTGGTTGATGTGATTTAGTCAAGAGTGGTTGTTAAATTGGATTAAGGGATGACGTGTCTCCACCCATTTCAGTGGGTCTTGATTGGTTTATTGGAGTGCTATAAAAGAGGAAACATTTTGGAGAATGAGAGATTCAGAGACTTCAGAGAGAGCAGAGAATGCTGCAGCACCACGAAGCAGAGAGTCCACCAGCCAGAGACCTTTGGAGATGAAGAAGAAAGACGCCTCCCGGGGAGCTTCATGAAACTGGAAGCCAGGAGAGAAAGCTAGCAGATGACGCTGTATTTGCCATGTGCCCTTCCAGCTGGGAGAGAAGCCCTACTGTGTTCACCATGTGCCTTCTCACTTGAGAGAGAAACCCTGCACTTCATCAGCCTTCTTGAACCAAGGTGTCTTTCCCTTGATGCCTTTGATTGGACATTTCTATAGACTTGTTGTAATTGGGACATTTTCTCGGCCTTAGAACTGTAAACTAGCAACTCATTAAATTCCCCTTTATAAAAGCCATTCCGTTTCTGGTATGTTGCATTCCGGCAGATAGCAAACTAGAACACTAGATAACTTAGATGAAATGGACAAATTTCTAGGAACATAAATTACCAACATTGTCTGAAGAAAAAATTAAAGTTCTGAACAAACAAACCAATTACAGATGAAGAGATTCAATTAGTTATTTAAAATCTTTCCACAAATAAAAGTGCAGGGCAAGAAAACTTCACAAAGAAATTTTATCAAACATTCCAAAAAGAACTAATACCAACTCTGCTCAAATTTTTTCAAAAAATAGAGGAAAAAGGATCATTACCTAGCTGATATTATGAAGCTAATATCACTTTAATACCAAAACCAAACGGAGACGCTACAAGAAGAAAAATTTAAAGAACAATTTCCCAAAATGAACATAGAAAAATTCTCAATAAAATTCTAGCAAATCAAATCCAACAATATATTAAAAGTATTATACATCATGACCAAGTTGGATTTATACCAAGAATGCATAAAAAAAGTGAATTAATGTAATACAGCATATTACTAAATCCAATGAGAAAAATCACATGAACATATTGATTGATGCTGAAAAGCATTAGACAATATTCAGTAAAAAACACTGCAAAAGGCAGGAATCATACAAAACTTGCTCAGTGTCATAAAGGGCGTATAAGACTATATTTTAGCCAGCATCATTCTCAACAATGAGAGATTGAAACCATTCCCTTAAGATTGGGCAAGACAAGGATGCCCACTGTCACCACTATTATTCAACATTGTATTAGAAGTCCTACTTATAGTGATTAGACAGGAGAAAGAAATAGAAAGCATCCAAACAGGTAAGAAGTAAAACTTTCATTGTTTGCAGATGACATGAGCCTATACTTGGAAAATCCTGAGAAATCCATGACAAAGCTACTTGAGTTAATAAAACAAATTTAATATATTGGCAAGATACAAGATAAATGTACAAAAAAATAGAAATGTTTCTATATACAAATAATGACTTAAATATGGAAACAATTAAGGAAAAAAATTCCACTCAAAATAGCCACTAAAAGAATCAAGTATTTAGGAATAAGCTTAACCAGGAAAGCAAAGGCCCTGTACATAAAAGACTACAAAATATTGTTTAAATAAATTAAAGAAGATCTAAACAGATGGAAAGATATTCCATGCTCATGAACAGGAAGGTTGAATGTTGTTAAGATGTCAGTCCTACCCAAATTGATTTATAGATTCAATGCAATACCAATCAAAATTCCAGCAACCTACTTTGAAGACTTGCAAAAGCTAGTTATCAAATTCATTTTGGAAGGGAAAGAAACCTCTAATAGCTAAAGATATTCTAAAAAAGAACCACAAAGTAGAAGGGTTAACACTTTCCAACTTTAAAGCTTACAACAAAGCCACAGTCATCAAAACAGTATGGCATTGGCACAAAGATAGAAGTATTGATCAATGGAACCAAATTGAGAGTGTGGAGATGGACCACCAAATTTACAGCCAATTGATCTTCAATAAGGTTCCCAAATCTACTCAATTGGGACAGAGTAGTCTTTTCAATAAATGCCCTTCAGAAAACTGGATGTCAATAGTCAAAAAAATGAAAAAGGTCCCATATCTTACACGCTAAACAAAAAAACTCAAGGTGGATTAAAGACCTAAATATAAAAGCCGGGATTATAAAACTCCTGGAAAAAAACATAGGGAAATATCTTCAAGACCTAGCTATAGGAGGTAGTTTCCTGAATTAACAAGAAACAGGAAAAAAAATTGGTAAATGAGAACTCCTCAGAATCAGAAGTTTCTGTACATCAAAGGATTTTGTCAAAAAGATAAAGAGACAGATAACTCAATGGGAAAAGAAATTTGGAAACCATACATCAGATAAAGATTTGATATCCCATGTACATGAAGGAATTCTGCAATTCAACAACAAAAGAATTAAAATACAAGTATGAAATGGGCAAAATATATGAAGACATTTTTCTGAAAAGCAAATACAAATGATTGAGAAACACATGAAGAGTTGCTCCTCTTCTTTAGCTATATGAGAAATGCAAATTAAAACTACAATGAGATATCATTTTACACTCATAAGAATAACTTCCATTAAACAAACAGGAAACTATAAAGTTGGAGAGGATGTGGAGAAATTGGAACACTTATTCACTGCTGTTGGAACTGTATAGTGGTAAACAGCTTGGCAGTTCCTTAAAAACTAAGCATCAAGTTGCCATTTGACCAGGCAATACCACTATTTGGCATACCCAAAAAAGCTGAAAGAACATGAACAGATGTTTTCAAACTGATGTTCATAGTGGCACTATTCCCAATTGCTAAAGAAGGAAGCAGTCCAAGTGCCCATCAACAGATAAGTGGATAAACAAGGTGTGGTATATACATACAATGGAATATAATACTGCAATAAAAGAAAGTAATGAGCTGAAGCATATGACAATATGGATGAACCTTGAAGACATAATCCTCAGTGAAATAAGCCAATCACAAAAGGATATATATTGTATAATCTAGATAATATGACTCTGGTAAAACTAACAATATCAAGGTTCAAGTGAGCTGAATGAGTTGCTCTAAAAACAGACTGTCATGGTTAGGGACACGTGTCAACTTGGCCAAGTTGTGGTACCTGTTTATCTGATTGGGCAAGCGCTGGCCTGTCTGTTGCAATGAGGACATTTCACAGGATTAGGTCATGAGCACATCAGCTGCATCCACAGCTGAATCCATTTGTAATCAGCCAAAAGGGAGTGTCTTCTGCAATTAGTGATGCTAAA
>PVIY010022833.1:0-40236 GCA_004026745.1 Myrmecophaga tridactyla | reverse complement strand
GTAGAAGTATGTTGGCTTCTGTGGGAAAAAGAGGCTTCTTAGCCAAGGTGGACCGCATACCACTGATGCGGATTTCACCTGGAGAGAAAACATACCTGCCCTGTTACTACTCAGACCACTGTGAAAGGGCTCCTGCTCAGAGGAACTGCCTTGCTGGGAAGCTGAGGATTTTATCCTATGTCTTCTAAGTAGAGTGGTGGACTGAGGTAGTCTCTTTTTTGTTTAAAATTTTTGCAGGATTTTTTTTCCTTTGCTTAAGAATTTTTGTAGGCATTTTTTTGTTTTTCTCTTCCTTTTTTCTTTTTTGCTTAAAAATCTTTGTAGGATTTTTTGTTTTTGTTTTCCTTTTCTTTTTGCTTAAAAGTTTTTGTAGAATTTTTTTGTTCTGTTTTATCTTTCTTGAGGTAGTCTCTTAATTCTGGATATTTACTTGAAGCTATGAAGACATCCACGTGACTGCTAGACCAACAATTAAAAAAGTGTCTCCAAAATGGGATTTTTTTAACTTCACAGGATATATAAGACCATCCACTGAAACACTGTAAGAGAAAACATTAGACTTTTATATTTATATTCATTTTTAATCTAATTCTTTAAAATTTTTACTTTATAGATAAGTTTTACAATATACATTACATATGCACCTTAGGGGTAAGTTCTCAAAAACTTTTACCTATAGGCATGAGCAATCAAAGATATCTGAAGATAACTGAATTAGAAAATATAAATTATTTGCAACGACACATAGAATCGTAAAAATCCAGGATAAAAATTCATCATTTACAGCGTTTACGGCATTCCTAGGCCCATGCACACATGGCCCGCAGTCACGTCCTTCAGCTCTGGGAACACCAGTTCATGGTACTTCCAGACCTGCGCGTGCACACGGCCCTCAGTCACGCTTCCCAGCTCTGAGAAAGCCCTGACCTGTGCAGCCAGGTCACATCCACCCCCAGCCCATGAAGGAATAATGCTGAACTGCTGCCATACCTCTGCGCATGCACACAAAGGGCCCCATGCCCTAGACCAGTCCACACCAGGGCTACGCACCCCCAGACCTGTGCACCTGCACAGCTACATCCTCCTGGCTGCTGGGTAACAGCTCACAGGCACCAGCACAGCATCCGCAACCTGTGCCTACACCTGTGCTGCAACACATCTCCGCACCGTTGTGCCCCCCACCCCGCACTCTGCATCCTGCTACACCTCCAGCCTGCAAATACAAGGCTTTAGACTACTGGAGGAAATCAACTCCCAAAGTACATCAGTCAAGATATTTACATGCGACAAAAACAACAGACAATCACCAAACATATCAAAATGCAGACAGATATAGCCCAGCCTAACAACCAAATTAAAACACCAGAAGAGACACAGATATTGGAACAACTAATCAAAGACGTTCATATAACTAAGTGGGATAGCAAATGACATAAAGGAGATCAAGAAGACAGGAGAAGAGCATAAAGAGGAATTTGAAGGAATAAACAGAAAAATAGCAGAAATCACAGAGATTAAAGACTGTTGACAAAATAAAAAAAATATTAGAGGCACACAACACCAGATTCGAAGAGACAGAAGAAAGAATAAGTGATATAGAGGACAGGATAACTGATATCAAACACTCAAAACAGCAAATGGCAAAAAAGACGGAAAGATTTGAATTGGCTCTCAGGGAAATGATAGGCAAAACAAAGCACACAGATATAAGAATCACTGGTGTCCCAGAAGAAGAAGAGAGGAGTAAAGGGCTAGGAAGAGAAGTTGAGGATATAATGGGGGAAAACTTCCCAACCCTTATAAAGGACATAAATATACAAGTCAACAAACTCCAAACAGAATAAATCCACATAGGCCTTCCCCAAGACACATACTAATCAGTCTGTCAAATGTTAAAACAGAAGAAAATTCTGAAAGCAGCAAGAGAAAAACAAGCTACTGCATACAAGGGAAACCACCTAAGACTGAGTTTGACTACTCAACTCTTACCTTGGAGGTAAGAAGGCAGTGGTATTGTATATATAAGATCCTGAAAGAGAAAGACTTCCAGCCAAGAATTCTGAACCCAGCCAAACTGTCCTTCAAAACTGAGGGAGAGATTAAAATTTTCACAGACAAACAAATCCTGAAAGAATGTGTCGACAATGGACTGGCCCTACAAACTATACTAAAGAGAGTTCTGCCAGTTGAAAAAAAAAAATAAGACTGGAGAGGGAGATCTCAAGGAGGGTACAGAATTGAGGAGAACCAAGAAGGGTAACTTAAAGGATAAAAAGAGAAGGAGGGAAAAGAATATATAGATCTGACAAATAAAATGAAAAAGAAGATGGTGGATTCAAGAAACATCTTTTCACTAATACCTTTGAATGTTAACAGACTAAATTTACCAATTAAAAGATACACACTGGCAGAATGCATTAAGAAATATAATCCAGCTATATGCTGCTTACAAGAGACTCATCTTAGACACAAAGACAGAAATAGATTGAAAGTGAAAGGATGGAAAAAGATTGTCCACACAAGTTGTAGCCAAAAGACAGCAGGAGTAGCTATACTAATATTGGACAAAATAGACTTTAAATGTAAAGACATCATAAGACACAAAGAAGGACATTATGTATTAATTAAAGGGACAATTCACCAAGAAGATATAACTATCATAAAAGTATATGCTCCCAGTCAAGGAGCTTCAAAGAATATGAGACAGACATTAGGAAAACTGAAGGGAGCGATAGATGTTTCAACAATAGTAGGAGACTTCAATACAACACTCTCCTCTATAGATAGAACAACCAGACAGAAGATCAACAAGGAAACAGAGAAGTTAAGCAACTTGATAAATGCATTAGACCTAACAGACATATATAGGTCATCACACCCCAAAAACAAGGATATACATTTTTCTCTAGTGCTCATGGAACATTCTCCAGGATAGATCATATGCTGGGGCACAAAACAGGTTTTATAAATTTAAAAACATGGAAATTATTCAAAGCACTTTCTCTGATCACAATGGAATGAAGCTGGATTTCAATAACGACCAAAGAACCAGAAGTTTCACAAATATGTGGAGATTAAATAACATTCTTAAACAACCAGTGGGCCAAAGAAGACGTTGCTAGAGAAATTAGTGGCTATCAGGAGATGAATGAAAATGAGAACACAACATATCAGATCTTATGGGATGTGGCTCAGGCAATGCTGAGAGGGAGATTTATTGCCCTGAATGCATATATTAAAAAACAAGAAGGAGCAAAAATCAAGGACTTAATTGCTTACCTTGAGGAACTTGAGAAAAACAGCAAACCAACCCCAAAGCAAATAGAAGAGAAATGACAAAGATTAAAAAAGAGTTAAATGAATGGGAATACAAAAGAACAATAGAAAGGATCAATAAAACCAAACAATGGTTCTTGAGAAAATCAATAAAATTGATGGGCCACTAGAAAGACTGACCAAAAAAAAAGGAGAGGATGCAAATAAACAAAAGCAGAAATGAGAAGGAGTACATTGCCAGAGACTATGAAGAAATAAAAGAAATCATGAGCGAATACTGTAAACAACTATACGCCAACAAAATAGACAACTTAGATGAAATGGACAAATTCTTGGAGACACACAAACAAGCTACACTGACCCAGGAATAAACAGAAGATCTCAACAGACCAATCACAAGTAAAGAGATTCACTCAGTTATCACAAATCTTCCGACAAAGAAAAGCCCAGGGCCAGACATCTTCACAGGGGAATTTTATCAAACATTCCAAACAGAACTAATGCCAATCCTGCTCAAACTTTTCCAAAATACTGAGGAAAAAGGAACTCTACCTAACTCATTTTATGAAGCGAATATCATTTTAATACCAAAACTGGGGAAAGATCCTATGAGAAAGGAAAACTGCAGGCCAATCTCCCTAATGAACACAGATGCAAAAAGTTTCAACAAAACATTAGCAAATCAAATCTAACAACATATTAAAAGAATTATACACCATGACCAAGTGGGATTTATACCAGGAATGCAAGGATGGTTCAACACAAGAAAATTAATTAATGTAATACAGCACATTAACAAATCAAAAGGGAAAAACCACATGATCATCTCAACTGATACAGAAAAAGGATTTGACAAAATTCAACATCCTTTTCTGACAAAAAAAACCCCAAAACACTCCAAAAGAGAGTAATCAAAGGTAGCTTCCTCAATATGACAAAGGGAATATATGAAAAACCAATAACCAACACCATATTCAACGGAGATTTTTCCCTAAGATCAGGAACAAAACAAGGATATCCATTGTCACCATTATTATTCTAGCACTAAATTGTGCTAGAAGTTCTAGCTAGATAAATCAGGCAGGACAAAGAAATAAAAGGCAGCCAAATTAGAAAGGGAGAACTAAAACTTTCATTATTTGCAGATAACATGATACTATATATGATACTATATTTGGAAGATCTTGAGAAATCTACAACAAAGTTGCTTGAACTAATAAACAAATATAGCAATGTGGCAGAATATAAAATTAATGTGCAAAAATCAGTAACATTTCTATGCACAAGCGATGACTTAACTGAGGAGTCAGTTAAGGAAAAAATTCCATGCAAAATGGTAACTAAAAGAATCAAGTACTTAGGAATGAACTTAACTAGGGGCATAAAGGACTTGTACACAGAAAATTACATAACACTGCTAAAAGAAATCAAAGAAGATCTAAATACATGGAAAGGCATTCCCTGAGCATGGGCAGGAAGGCTAAATATGGTTAAGATGTCAATTCTACCCATATTAATCTACAGATTCAGCAGAGTACAATCAAAATTCCAATTACCTACTTTGAAGACTTGGAAAAGCTAGTTACCAAATTCATGTGGAAGGGAAAGAGACCCCAAATAGCTAAAAGCATCATAAAAAAGAACAAAGTGCGAAGATTAACATTCCTTGACTTTAAAATCTATTATAAAGCCATGGTAGTCAAAACAACATGATACTGGCACAAAGATAGAAGCATTGATCAATGGAATTGAATCAAGAGTGCAGAAATAGACCACCAAATCTATGGTCATCTGATTTTTGACAAGGCCCCCTAATCTTCTCAACTGGGACAAAATAGTCTTTTCAATAATTGGGCATGGAAGAACTGGATGTCAATAGCCAAGAGAATGAAAGAGGACCCCTTATCTTACACCGTGTACAAAAATTAACTCAAAGTAGATCAAACACCTAAATGTAAGAACTAACACCATAAAGTTTCTAGAAGAAAACATAGGGAAGCATCTTCAAGACCTAGTAATAAGAGGTAGCTTCCTTAACTTTACACCCAAAGCACAAGCAACAAAAGAAAAAACAGATAAATGGGAACTCCTCAAAATCAAATGCTTCTGCACCTCAAAAGACTTAGTCAAAAAGATAAAAAGGCAGCCAACTCAATGGGAGAAAATATTTGGAAATCACATATCAGACAAAGATTTGATATCCTGATACACAAAGAAATCATACAACTCAACAACAAAAGAACAAACAACCCAATTATAAAATGGGCTAAATATATGAATAGACATGTTTCTGAAAAGCAAGTACAGATGGCTCAAAAGCACATGAAGAGAGTTTCATTTTCATTGGCTATAAGGGAAATGCAGATCAATACTACAATGAGATATCATTTCACAACTATAAGAATGGCTGCTATTAAACAAACAGGAAAGTATAAATGTTGGAGAGGATGTGGAGAAACTGGGATACTTATGCACTGCTGATGGGAATGTATAATGGTGCAGCCACTACAGAAGACCATTTGGTGATTCCTTAGGAAACTAAATATCAAGGTGCTGTATGGTCCAGCAACAGCACTACTTGGTATTTACACAGAAGAGATGAAAGCAATGACACAAACAGACATTTGCACACCAATGTTCATAGCAGCATTATACACAATCCTCAAAAGATGGAAACAAATCAAATGCCCATCAACAGATGAGCAGATTAAGAAAATACAGTATATACATACAATGGAATATTATGCAGCAGTAAGACAAAATGATGTCCTGATGTATATGACAAGATGGATGAGCCTTGAGGACATAATGCTGAGTGAATAAGCCAGACACAAAAGGATAGATGATTCCATTTTTATGACTATGGGAAAGGTAAAATCAGAGGCTCATAGTATAGAATATAGTGGACTTAGAGATACATAGATGCTAGAGATGGATGAACTAATGAGGTTGAGCTCCAATGTAAGGGAATAGATAGAAGTGAAGGTGGTTCTCCAGTGGGTTTATAAGTAAAATTATCATATTGAGAATGAATAAGATTGAAAAGGGTTGTATAGACCTATGGTTCTCACTGATTAACACTAGAAATATGAATTAGTTCTCACAAGAACTACGTCAAAGGTATGATGTGTGTATAAAGAGTGCTTAAGTCAAGGGTACAGGGTGGAAACTGCTATTGCATGCTTATGGGCTATGTTTAAAAGGAAAATATCAGCACTACCACAGCAACAGCAGAGGTAAATAATGGGGGGAGTGACAAGAGTTAAGAGGAGGTTTAGATTTCCTATTTGGCAAGCGTGTGTTTACTTATTTCTTTCTTTTGGGAACAATGAAATTATCTAAAATTGAGAGTATTGATGGACTGTGGACTCTGGGCACTATACATGATCCCTGATGAATGCAGGTGGCTGAAGGATGCATTGACTGAGAAGTAGATTGGAGAACGATGGTGAATATTTATGAACAAATGTGCTCCTACAAAAAGGAATGAAGTCATGAGGCAAGTAACAGTGTGAATGAATGTGTGGGACATCTGGTGAGGCAGGGGCCTAGATTATAAGCTTTTATAGCAGACATGTTTAGTCCATAGCACATAATCTAATTCAATATATCTATATAGCTCATTTTACAACTGAAACACAGGGAGCCCAGAATAAGAAAGAGGTCCTTTAATCCTGTGTAGAATAATGTAATGCCTGGATACATCCTAGAGTATATTAAGCAGACAATCAAAAAGTATTGGCAAAGTCCCTTGAGAAATGGGAGAAAAAACATGGAACTATTAAACTTTACCATCAGGAAATGCCCTCATACTGTGGCAAACTATAGAGAAATCCATACTATCCCTTGATCTTGAGGCTTACTCTTGTGAAGCTTGGTAACAGAGAAGCTGAGCCTACTTTAGTTATGCCTAAGAGTTACTTCTGGAGGACCTCTGTTGTTGCTCAGATGTGGCCTCACTCTGTCTAAGCCTAAATATGCAAGTGAAATCATTGCCCTACCCCCTACATGGGACATGATATCCAGGGGTGAAAGGCTCCCTGGTGATGTGGGCATTGACTCCCAGGGATGAATCCAGCCCTGGCACCATGGGATTAACAATTACGTCCTGACCAAAATGGGGAAAAGAAGTGTTACTAACAAAGTATCAGTGGCAGAGAGAGAGAGTTCAAATAAAGTCGAGAAGCTACTCTGGAGGTTGCTCTTACGCAAGCTTCAGTTAGACATTGCTACCTATAATCACCTGCCAAACCCCAACCAGGACCATTCCAGCCAATCCTAAACAACACCTAGGGCAATATATAAGATTCCACAAAGGTTCCACGCACTAGGGCAACTTTCCAGAAAAACCTACAACCTCCAGATGGGTCTCTGGACCACATAAGCCCTGAAACCTAGAGGGCTCAGGCTGTCCAGAACATCAGATAGTTCCATCTCGCTACCACATATTAGTGAGAAACACTTCCAACATGAAAAAGTTAGAATGGTCACAGCCCAAACACCCCTAAAGAGAAGGACAGAAAGATTAAAGATGATACTGGAATTATACAGAGAAGAGAGCATTTAACAAATGAATATGATTGCTGAATTATTAAACTGATATCTCTTTTAGTCTCCAGTATCTTAGAGCAGCTAGAATTTAAAACTTAAAACTGTGGAACTGTAACCCATGTCAAACTCTAAATATGTTCTACCACTAATTGTGGTGCTGTGCTTTGAAATTTATTGCTTTTTGTATATATGTTATTTTTCACACACACACAAAAAGAAAAAAAAAGTCGATTGTGATGATAACAAACTATTTAAGCCTTCTAGCCTCTATATTCTTGAACAGCTAGAAGGAAAAATCTGAGAGGATCATATGGGGTAGCCCATGACAAACTCTGGGATCTGTCCTGAAACTTCTTGTTGAGGAGTGCTTTGAAAACTCAAAAAAGAGTTTTGCGCTTTGTTTATATGGTATACTATACAATCAAAAAGTTAAAAAACGAACAAAAAAAAACTAAGTCTAAGGCAGGTCAATAAGTGCCCCACCCCCCATACACAAAATAAGTCACTTACAAAAAAAAATGAACCTTAAAAAAATACCAAAGAACTGTGATGATAACAAACTATTTAAGCCTTCTAGCCTCTATATTCTTGAACAGCTAGAAGGAAAAATCTGAGAGGATCGTATGGGGTAGCCCATGACAAACTCTGGGATCTGTCCTGAAACTTCTTGTTGAGGAGTGCTTTGAAAACTCAAAAAAGAGTTTTGCGCTTTGTTTATATGGTATACTATACAATCAAAAAGTTAAAAAACGAACAAAAAAAAAACTAAGTCTAAGGCAGGTCAATAAGTGCCCCACCCCCCATACACAAAATAAGTCACTTACAAAAAAAAATGAACCTTAAAAAAATACCAAAGAACTGAAAACCACCTTCTCTGAACAAATACTATATAATCAGAAGTCAATAAAAATAAAACTATTTTTACACAGGACCAAGTATTTAGAAATTAAAACACAATTCTAAATAAATCAGAGATTGAATAAGAAATCATAATGGAAATTAGAAACAATTTAGAACTGAATGATAATAAAAACATTATATATTACAACTGTGCAGAAGCAGGTAAAACATTACTTATGAGGAAGTTTATAGTCTTGAATGTTTACATTAGCAAAGAAGAAAGGCTGAAGATTAACAAGGTCAGATGTAGGAGCTAGGAAAAGAACTGCAAAAAAGTGATTTTAAAAATATAGAAGGCAGGGAGGAAATAATAAAAGAAATGAAATAGAAAACAAAAGATATAATAGAGAGGCTCACAAAACCAAAAGATTGTTCTCTAACAAGATTATAGTCCCTAGCAGAACTTGTAAAAGGAAAAAGGGTACTTCAAGGAAAACAACCCAGAAAAAGTATTGCCAATGATAAAATTGGAGCATTGAAGAGAAAACTAGATTCTTGAAAAATGTGTGCTATCATAACAAGCTCCTCAACACTAAGACATTTTTGATGAGATCTGTGCTGATATTGACAAATGTGATTTTTTTGTATTGTAAAATGAAGTATGTCAACATTCGTTAAGATGTGCATAATTTAGTGAACCAATGTTTTCTAAGTGACCAATACACAATGGCTTGAGTGCATGAGCGAACTATCCATTCAAAGTACAAGGCAGATCAATGGATAGTAATGGAACAGAGGACAAACAATTCGACCATACAGATTTAGATTCAATGTTGCAACTAACCCTTAAGAAACTATCCCTATGTGGAGAAAGAGGCACACTTATCCACTGCTGGTGGGAATGTAAAATGGTACAACTGCTCTGGAAGGCAGTTTGGTGGTTCCTCAGGAAGCTAAGTACTGAATTGCCATATGATCCATCAATACCATTGCTAGGTATATATTCAGAGAAACTGAAGATAAGGACAAACAAACATTTGCACACCAATGTTTATATCAGCATTATTTAAGATTGCCAAGAGATGGAAAAAGCCCAAATCTCCATCAACTGAAGAGCAGCTAGTCAAACTGTGGTATATACATATGATGGAATATTATGCAGTTGTAAGACAGAATAAAGTCATGAAGCATGTAACAATGTGAATCAACCTTGAGGAAATTATGCTGAGTGAAATTAGCCAGAAACAAAAGGACAAATACTGCATTATTTGAACTAACATTAATGAGTGAACTTTGAGAGCTGAAGTTAAGAACACAGGTTATCAGGAGATAGAAATAGGGTAGAGATAGGACATTTGGTGCTGAAGGAATACAGAATGTGCAACAGGACTGACTGTAAAAATTCAGACATGGTTAGCCCTACAGGACAATAACATAAGTACTGGATGAGGCTGAATGTGAGTATAATACAGGGAGAAGGGCTGGGGCATGTATGAAACCAGAAAGAAAGATAGAGGCTAAAGACTGAGTATAATTTAGGACTGCCTAGAGTGGACAATGATGGTGATTAAATGTACAAATAAAAAAACATTTTTGCATGAGGGAGAACAACTGAATGTCAATAACGCAGGATGTTGAAAATAGATGCTATATGGGAAAAAGTACAATTAATGCAAGCTAGGGTCTATTGTCAACAGTAACATTGTAATATGCTTCCACTGAATGTTACAAAGGCATTATACCAAAACTAAAGGTCAACAGGAGCGGGGTATAGGGAAGGGGTATGGATTCTTCGTGGAAGAAAAGTAAATGTCTTCAGATAGATTATGGTGGAGAAGGCATGTCTATAACATTAAGGTTGGATTGTATGATGTATGAATAAAAGTGTTTAAAAATGAACAGAAATAAATAAGAGTTAGAGAAAATGTGGATAAAGAGATGTACCTACTCTCTTTCTGTCGGTAGGGACACTGAAAGGTGCAGCCCCTTGGAGGGCAGGGTGGTGGCTCTACAGGAGGCTGGGGGTGGGGGCTGCCATAGGATCTTGAAATCCCGTTGCTCAGTATATACCTGGAAGAATTAAGTGTGGGGACATGAATGAACATTTGCACACTGGTGTTTCTGGTGGCAGTGTTCCCAATCCACAATGGATGGAGGTGGCCTAAGAGTACAACAACTGAGGAATGGAAGGGGGAACAATGGTGTATACATACAAGGGACTACTGAGCAGCCCCAGGAAAGAGTGAAGCTGTGAGGCATGCAATCAGGTGAATGAACGGGGGGACTGTATGTTGAGTGAAATGTCAGAAACAGAAAGACAAATATTATCATGCCTCACTTATAGGAACTGACCATGACATAAAAACTCAGTGCACTGAAGTCGAGAGCATGGTTATCAGGTTGGGGCCTATTACAAAGGGTCCTAGATTGTAAACTCTTACAGCAGTCACATATACTCAAACTGTTATTCCTAAATTCTGAGATACTGAACTGTTTGTTTATAATCTGGTTGTTCCCAGAAACTTCAGGTATTTATATAACACCTGAGATTCAGAATTAGAGCTCTAAAGCTTTGAAAGTTAGCAGTATTCCATACAGGAACTGTTTAAAAAGTTGAATAAGGATCTGACTTTGAGTAGAGATATGAATGAAGCTGTTTTGGATAGGACTATCAGATAGGTATATCAGAATACAGGGTAAAGGATGATATCTTCCATATATATATACATATATATATGTATATATATATTTAAACTTTTTTTGTAGTACAGTAAAACATACATATACAATGAAAAGAAAGAAAAAAAGCAGTAGTTTTCAAAACACATTTCAACAAGCAGCTACAGAACAGTTCCCAGAGTTTGTCATGCACTACCATGCCCTCATCTCAGATTTTTCCTTCTAGCTGCTCCAAAACACTGACAGCTTTATCTGAGTCATAATCATGGAATTATACAGTGTCTGTCCTTTTGTGTCTGACTTATTTCACTCAGCATTTTGTCAAGGTTTATCCATGTCATGTTCCAAGATATCATTTTGTCTAAATGCTGCATAATATTCTATCATATGTATACACCACATTTTGTTTATCCACTGGTCTGTTGATGGGCACCTGGATTGTTTCCATCTCTTGGCAATTGTGAATAGTGCCACTATGCACATCAGTGTGCAAATGTCAGTTTGTGTCACTGCCTTCAACTCTTCCGGGTATATACTAAGTACTGGTATTGCTAGGTCATAGGTTAACTCAATATTTGGTTTTCTGAGGAATCACCAAACTGACTTCCACAGCGGCTGAACCATTTTACATTCCCCAAAACAGTGAATAAGTGTACCAATTTCTCTGCATTCTCTCCAACATTTATAGTTTCCTGCTTGTTTAATAGCAGCCATTTCTTCAAGATTCAATAAGAGGAGGTAGCTTCTTAAACTTCACACCTAAAGCACAAGCTGTGAAAGAAAAAATAGACAAATGGGAGCTCTTTAAGATCAAGAGCTTCTGTGCCTCAAAGGACTTTGTTATAAAGGTGAAAAGGCAGTCAACTCAATGGGAGAAAATATTTGTAAACCACATATCAGATAAAGGTTTGATACCCTGTGTTCATAAAGAAATTATACAGCTCCACAAAAGAACAAACAACCCAGTTATAAAATGGGCAGAGGAAATAAATAGGCACTTTTCTGAAGAGCAAATACAGATGCTAAAAGCATGTGAAGAGCTGCTAATCTTCATTGGTTATAATGGAAATGCAAACTAAGATGACAATGAGATATCACCTCACACCAGTATCGTCCACATTTGAAAACTTCAACTTCTGCAATGGGACCAGAGTGAGGTTTATTTGGTGCAAAATTCTATTTTGGGTAGTGTATTTCCTAACTTAACTTATATGGTCAATTTAGTTGAACACCATTAAGTACATGGAATCTTGAATAGGGCATGAGGCTTTCTTGGTTTGTCCAGGTTAGTATGATGCCCCGATATATCACAGAGTAATTTGTGCAGTGAATAAAGCAGTATTTGCAAGATCCCCTTGGGGCGCTGGGTAGAAAGGAGGAAAGGTTCAACTTTGTCATTTGGAGAATTTCTGATATTCTTGCATGCAGTGGAGACAACCAAGACATTAGGCTGAGCCCTTGATCTTGGGGTTCACCCCTGCAGAACTTATTCCTGCAAAGGAGAGGCTAAGCCTACTTAAAATTGGGCCTAAGAGCCACCCCCAGAGAGCCTCATTTGTTGCTCAGACATGGCCTCTCTCTCAGCTGATACAGCAGGCGAGCTCACTGCCCTACCCTCCCGCCCCCTGCCACGGGGGACATGACTCCCAGGGGAGTAAATCTCCTTGGCAACATGGGACAGAAATCCCAGCATGAACCAGGACCAGCATCAAGGGATTGACAGAGACTTCTTGGCCAAACAGAGGAAGAGAGAAATGAGACAAAATAAAGTTTCAGTGGCTGAGAGATTTCAGAGTCAAGAGGTTATCCTGGAAAGTTTGTCATCAGACTGCATTGATGATGAGTGAGAAGCAGGCATCTTATATGTCACTGATGGGAGCTAAATTGGAATTTAAAAATAATTGCTGATATTATAATTTTGTGTACAGATTTTTGAGCTAGAAATTAGGAAACAAGATGTACTTCTAATACTGCTTTTTTTTTATCAAGTTATTTAACTTTTTTGTGCTTTGGTTTCTTTCCATTTTTGATAAAATCATATTTGCTTTCTCATTTCCTCAAAAGGAGTTTTTAATTCTGCAAAATTTTTTAAATTATAAAAATACTTTTGTTAGGGCTATGTTTTCCCTTTGGTTTGTACTTTCTAATACTGAAGTTACAATAGGAAAATCAGAAGAAAAAACTTTAATACAGAGTTAAAAGAATGTTCTGTTACCCTGATTTTGCATTTCATAGTAAAATAGAAAAAGAACATGCATGTATCAGAAAGTGTGCTATAAATAAAAAGGACCGAAAAACAAAATACATCATATCATTTGAGATTCAGGTCTTGGTTTATGGTATGAATTGACAGACCTTTCTAATAGCAAAAATTGAGAATTGCCATAGCCCAAACAACCCGAAAGAGAGGTATGGAGAGATCAAAGGTGATGGTAGAATTATGCATAGAAGATAGGACTTAACAAATGAATATGAATGCTGAATCATTAAGTTGATATCTCTTTTAGTTTCCAGTGTTTTAGAGCAGTTAGAAGTAAAAACTTAAAATTGTGAAATTGTAACTCATGTCAAAGTCTGAAATATGTTCTACAACTAATTGTGGTGCTGTGCTTGGAAATTTATAGCTTTTTCTGTATATATGTTATTACTCACAAAAAAGAAGGGAAAAAAGTTGATTGTGATGATAAAAAAGTATTCAAGCCCTTCTAGCCTCCTATATTCTGGAGCAACTAAAAGGAAAAATATGAGAGGACCGTATGGTAGCCCAAGACAAACTCTGGGATTATCCTGCAATCACATTTTGAAGACTGCTTTGAAAACTATTGCTTTTTTATTTCTTTGCTTTGTATATATGTTACACTATACAGTAAAAAAAAGTTTTAAAAAAAGTGGGCATTTTGGAAAGACGACAGAAGGATTAAAACATGAAAATGTGCTTAACCTTATCCTATTAAGGCAACGCAAATTAAAACAATAATGAGATCATATATTCTATCCATTATAATGGCAAAAATAAAATATCTAATTATACCAAATATTGCTGAGGATATAAACCAACAGAAACTCTACTATTGCTCGTCTATGTATATATATATATATCAGGATTCCGCTTTTAGGTGTATACTGCTAGAGTAAGGCTTTCATATGTGCACTATAAGAAATATACAAGTATGCCCACTATAGTGCTGTTACAGTAACAAAAAGTTAGGGGGAAAAATCTAAATATCCTTTGCGATGAAAATGTATAATAAATTGACACTGTACAGCAGTCAAAATGAATAAATCTCAACTATATAACACTGCGCATAGAAAAAGACACCACAACATATGGGCAGCACGATACCCATACTTTTACATAAAGTTCTAAACTTACAAAACAAATACTATAGACTGTTAATGTATTTTCTTACACGGCAACATCATATGTAAGAAAAATATAAATACATACGTAAGAATGATAAGTATCAAATTCAGAATAATAGGTTACCTCTGAGGAGGGAGAAAGGGGAATGGCATTGGAGAGAGAGATAAACAGGAAGCTTCTATTATATCTGGAATGATTTATTTCCTAAAAAATAATAACTGTATCCGTTTCCTGGTACCTGCCCATGCAAAAAAAAAATAATAATAATAGTAATAATTATATGAAGCAAGTAGGCCAAAAGGTTAGCATTTCAAAAAGTGAGGTGGTGAGTCCATTTGTCTTTATCTTTTTCTGGATGGCTGAAATATTTCTTAAAAGATCTCAAAACACCACTGACAACAAACTCTTCCTTCTGAAAGGATTTTATTTTTGAGGAGAAAGGAAGGCACTGCCATTACTTTGATCCTCTCCCATCTCACCCCACCTTTATACAGACCCTTCCCAGGATCAAAGAGCCTGGAGAGGGTGTGGGCACAGATGCAGCGCAGCAAGGTGAGGGAAAGTTAACATTTGTCAAGCATTATCCATCATCCTATTTTAACACCCCCATTTCAGAGATCAAAAAGGGGGTTCAGAGAGCTTGAGAAGCTTGCCTAGTGTCTCACAACTAAGAATAGCTGGCGATGAGATTCGAGCCAAGTATGTCTGGCTCCGAAACGTGCTCTCTTCCACGGCTGCTCTGATAGAAGAAAGGAACTCTTCTTGAACGTGCAATCGATATTTGACCTTCTCCTATGGTCCACGATGGAGGCTGCACAAAATACTACAGTTTGTTCAAGTCACACAGGAGTGTAGACCCAAGCAGGGAAATAGTACTAATGGAATCTTCCGAGAAGGAAATACATAAGGGGTTTGTTCGTATATTGATTTTCCTAACTTCGTATTACTCATTCGATGGGCCATTCAGACCCTTTCTATCATCCTAGAAAGTCTGGAGGTGATGGATTCCTCAAATCCATTAACCCATCATATTCGTCTTCTCCCTTTCTATTATGAGTTAAGTATACATGTGTATAGGGGGCAGCCTAACAACTTTGAAAGTTCAACAAACATGCACTCAAATATGTTTCCCACATTGCCAGGATAAATGAAAACGCCAGAGACTGTTCAATTTGAGGCCTTCGTTTTACGTCTCCTAAGATAAGGGAGAACGAGTCAGGTATGACTGTTGTTTGTGTAGAGTGAGCCAAGATTCCTACAGGCAGTTCCTTTGGCCTTCATTCAGAAACTGAGTCCCCCCTCAGGCCCCTTTTCCCTTATTATTATTATTGATTTGAGTTTCCTGGGAAACAAAATACAACTCTAATTAGACAACAAGGTCACATTCCCAAGCTGTGAGCTCCGTTCTTCTCCCTCGACTTTTCCCCAGTCTTTTTTGGTTCTCTGTAAACCAGTGTCTGACATTCTAAACTCTTCTCTTCTGGCCTTGGGAGAAAGTCAGTGCCAAAAGTGATGTCCTCCACCTCTTATCTTCCCTTTGCTCTGGGATTATCGCAGGGAAAGTAACAATCAAAGATGTGGAGAATGACCTCAGGGACGGCTGCGGGAATCAGACTGGATGTGTACTCAGGCCTCCTGGAAATAAAAGACCATTGCCTTTGGCACTGGGATGGAAAACTCTGCCAAACACTTACAGGCACTCAAACTCTCTCTCTCTCTCTCTCTCTCTCTCTCTCACACACACACACACACGACACACCTTTCAGAGTATTGGTTTTGTGAAATTCCCCACATATGGCAAACATATTTGAGGGGAAGCCAGTGGGAGAGAAAGAAAAAGAAAATAATGAGAAAAATCTTCAATATGTCTAAATTGTTCTAGTCAGACTGCTAAGAAAGAATGCAAAGGACTGGAGATGAAAATTATTGGCAAAATCAGCCTTATAGCATAACTAAAGTCTCTCCCTATTTCATATGATTACTAGAACTCCTCTTTTTTTTTTTTTTTAAGAGCTTTAGAAGGCTTTAACATTTAGATTTTTTTTTAGCTTGGAAAATTTTTTTCTTTAATTTATTTTATTTATTAAACATACCAACATACCAACACAAACATTCTTACTGCATGATCATTCCATTCTACATACATAATCAGTAACTCACAATATCATCACATAGTTGTATATTCATCATCATGATCATTTCTTAGAACATTTGCATCAATTCAGAAAAAGAAATAAAAAGAAAACAGAAAACTATCCATACATACCATACCCCTTACCCCTCCCTTTTACTGATTACTAGCATTTCAATCTACTAAATTTATTTTAACATTTGTTCCCCCTATTATTTATTTATTTTTAATCCAGATGTTTTACTCATCTTTCGATAAGGTAGATAAAAGGAGCATCAGACACAAGGTTTTCACAATCACACAGTCACACTGTGAAAGCTGTATCATTATATAATCATCACTAGAACTCATCTTGATGTACAGCAATACCCCATGGGGAAAGAGTCTTTAAAATGTAGCTGTAGTGCTTCGTGCAACACAATTGCTACACATGAAAAGAGCAAATTATATAACATACAAAAAAAAACCTTGCGCTAACTCACAATTTCAAAAATTCTTAATTTTTATTTGCAAAAACTTGTGTGTGTTGGAGGGAGGTATAATGGCTTAACTAGCATTGGCTCCCAGTATAATTGTTTTATAAATTCCTCTACTCTTGGTGCTATATTTAATGATCAATTTAATACTTAAATGCACTACAAAGCTCCCAATATAAAGGAACTAAAAAAACATTTTTAATGTAGATAACTGATCTCTACAATAGCTGTTTCATAAGTTATGAATTAATTCATCAAACTTTCTCAAAATAAATTAAAAAAAAAAAAGAAAAAGGTACTGTGACTTTTGCCTTAAAGGCTTACGGTGAAAGCTAATCAAGACAATCTGAACACAAAATAAAATGTCTATATAGCTTAGTGGTGCAGTAGAAAAAACTGGCCTGATGTTTTCAGGAACCTCATTCATGAAGGACTTTCTAGCTAAACTTTTTTTAATTTTTAAAATTTTTACCTCGGGGCAGGAGAGAAGTGCTGATGCATTTTAAGTAGAAGGATGAGTGGCTGCAAAGTAGGGAATGAACTGTGACCAGTGAGACTGGGACAGGAATTAAAGGATACTTTCATTGTACAGGCAAGAAATAATGAAGCCTTGTGGTCAGCTATGCTGCACCATCACCGCTCTGTTGGTAGGCTCCTGTGGCAAAGGTGGGGGGGTGAGGGTAGCAGGGATGCAGGTGGGCAGGAAGGGGGAAGAAAAAGGGCCACTCCTTCTGAATACGTCTTCCAAGAGCAGTGCCTTAAAAAATAAAAGAGTCTTTGCTTTGCAACCCACAAGCTGTCTGCCCTCAGGCAGTTAAGAATTACATTCGTATGGCATTTCATAAGTACCAGGATCATCCCAGAGACAGCTTTAAGTACATTTTCTAATTTACTCAATCTCTTCATACCTTAGTTTCTTCTTCTGTAAAAGAAAGAGAACAATGATGCCTAACTCATGGGTCTGTTTTGAGGATTAGAAAAGAGATCATAAACATGAAAGGGCTTGATAAACAGTAAGCATTTGAAAATACTTATTTTGTAATAAATACGACTTTCAAAGTTTTTTTCTACATCTAAAAATGCAATAACTATTTTCTTTCTAAATTCCATCTATTGGAGACTCCACAGGTTGATCAACATAAATAGCTGTTAATTATTGAGTTTTTATATCATAAAATGCATAAGAACAGCACCATGACTCTTTACCAACTGACTCTTTACGAACTGAAAATACTGCAAATATGGGGCCGTGTGTTTAAAATAACTAATGGGGTGACTAGATTATTCGACTATACTTCTATTTGCAATTGTTTCTGAAGAGCAAAAGCCTTCATGATTTCACATAAAGCATAAGAGGGACCGTCCATGAAAAACTTGGAGCTCGCTAGACATTCCAAAGGTACTGACAATTTAACTTCCCTTCTAGTCATTCTGTCGGAAGTAAGCAAATACGGTTTCTACTCAAACTACAGGAAATGATGTGGACCAACTTTGTAGGACAGTAGCTAACATAGATTAATGCAAAGAAAAAGAAAAAAGAAATTAAAGTTTTTGCTGTAAATTCAGAAGAACTAACTTTATAGCAACTAAAAGAATGCCTGATATGCATATTAAGGGGATGAAAAGTGGGAGTAGATCATCACATCAGCTTTCTTATTCTTTATTTTTTAAATACAGAAGGATTAACTTTATGGGAAATAAAATAAAACATGATCCACTTAAGAGCTCTTTTTCTCATGCCCTTGTTTGTTTGCTAAGTTTGTTAAGCTGCTGGAATGCAATATACCAGAAATGGGGTAGCTTTTAAAAAGAAAATTTATTAAGTTGCAAGTTTGGAGCTTTAAGGCTGTGAAAATGTCCACAGTAAGCACCAACGAGAGGTTACCTTCACTCAATAAAGGCTGACGCTGTCCAGAACACCTCTGTCAGCTGGGAAGGCACATGGCGACATCTGCTAGCTTTCCTTCCCAGCTTCTTCATACAGCTTCCCTGGGGGCATTTTCTTTCTTCATCTCCAAAGGTCTCTGACTGTGTGGATTCTGGTGGCTCTCAGGTTTTTCTGAAATGGTTCCCTCTTAAAGGGCTCCAGTAAGCAACCCCACCGTGAAAGGGTGGAGACACATCTCCATGGAAACCATCTAATCAAATTTTATCACCCACAATTGGGTGGGTCAAATCTCCATGGAAACAACAAAAAAGATTCCACCCAGCAATACTGAATGAGGATTAGAGGACATGGCTTTTCTGGGGTACACAACAGTTTCAAACCAGCACATCTACTATAAAAGACATTGTGGGAAAGTCATGGTAATTTGGATATGGACTGGATATTAGAGAATACAGAATTATCATTAATTTTGTTACGTGTGGTGATCATACTGTTGTTATGCCGGAAAAATGTCTTTAGTCTTTAGATGCACACTGAAATCTTTAGGGGATAAAAATGACATGATAAGTGGTATCTGCTTTAAAATACTTCAACAAAACCAACACTGATGAAACATCAGAAAATGTTAAATCTAGGCGATAGATATTTGGGGTTGGGGTGTACTATTCTCTCTATTTACATTCACAGTTAAAGGTTTTCTTAATTAAATATTAACAAAGGAAAGAAAACCTGATAACAGATCCAGTTCAATCATGGAGTTGTGATAAGAGTGACTGAGTCAAAGAAGGAAAGGAAAAAAAAAAAAAAAAAGAAGAAAGAAGGACCCAGAGCATCCTGAGATTAGAAAGACGCTTGAGGAGGTCTTTCACATTGTTTTTGTGGAACGTGGGCCAGATTAGAACTTCATCAAGTTTTACCGGCAAACCATCACAATTCCCCACAACTGGAGCTGAGGTCAGGGAGGTAAGAGGGGGACTTGAGACAGCTGTGAGCTACTCTGAGGCCACTGAGAGATGGGTCACAACCAGTCACTCCGATCACGTGGCTCTCTGACCCAGACCACAGCACGCTGGGACCAAGCAGCTCACTAGGGGCCGCAGAAAACACCAAAGGCAAGGTGAGTTTATTACTCCCCACTTATGAGAGAGTCTCCCACGTTGTAGGTCATTCCTTCAATTGATATTGTGAATGATAAAGTGCCACGTGCGAGAAGATGCAACCTGAAAGACTGCAGCCATTCCACATTTTAGATGTTTACGGAGGTCACTGCCAAAAATCTTTTAAAAGGGAGAAAACATTTAGGACATGGTAACGGTTCTAGGAGAATGAGCTCAAAGTACAAGTGCTGGATGTTGCTGTAAATAAGTCTTTAGGGATCATAAAAAAAACCATCTGATAAGTGGTGACTCTGTGGAGATAAGATATGTTCACCTCCAAGGATGACAGAAATAGGTACTTCTGGGCTGGGAATACAATTTTTAGAGACATAAGGATCTGAAGAGAGCTCGTATCAAAAACAGTGTAGATGAAGCGAAGATGATGTGCTTTGGAAAATGCCTTAGGTGACTGAAAAGGTTAAAGCAGGTATGTACTGAGGATGTGATCCAGTTAAAACTTTCATCTTCTCTGCCAGGCTGTCTCTTAATTGCCTTGTCTCTGGGCCAGGCTGTTTGCCTGCGCAGGAGTAAACGGATTCATCCACAGCGAAAATGAGAGGCAGATACTTTGGCTCAGTTCTGAAGCCTTTCTCAGCCTGGATGTATGACACTGGGACTCCGTCTTCCAATTTCCCAGCTAGTTCTCTCAAAAGCTATTACACACAGAATGAACAGTGGAAACTATCCAATAAGCCTTACGAATGCAATAACCAATAAACCAACACCGTAATTACATAAAACCATGGGTCACTACATTCTATCCTTCATACAAGAACAGTCAGTAGCACAAATTTCTCAGTTTAAATGCAACCCAGTATGGAAAAACAATTTCAGGGTTAGAAGCATTAATGAGATACATCTTTTTAGTATATGAAGGGCTATAAAGTTAGCAAGTAGAGTGGGGTAAACGTTGAAAATACTGCATTGTAAAGATACTTAATGGTGTGAATACAGGGAAAACATTAAAACAAAGCAATCCCACTTGATGAAGCCACCCCTGAACAATTAAAACATCATTAACAGGGGCTCAAGAAACCATTAAATTTTTCCTCAACCTGAAAAACAAGCGTGTTCTCAGTACCAGTCTGAGACGCTGACCTGAGACTGCTGGAAAAGGATGCTTTTCTCTGGGTTTATGCCACAGGCGAGGAGAGCGGCTGCCATGTCCAGGATGCTCTGCCGCAGGGCAGCCGGGTCCTGGGGGGTGGTGATGGAATGCAGGTCCACAATGCTGTACAGCACGGAGCCATACTCGTCCTGAAACCGCACCCAGCTCTCGATGGCTCCCAGGTAGTTGCCGAGGTGGGGGATGCCTGTAGGCTGAATGCCAGAGAATATTCGCTGCACGCCATCTTTCTGGAACAAAGGAAAACAGCATACTTGCTTTGGAGGCAGAATCCACAACTCCTACGCCTATCTCACAATAGCTACCACTAGATAGTCAACATTAGCATATATTCATTTTGTGCCTACGCTGTGCAAACCCCTATGCTAGGTGCTATTAGGGACAGAAGGTGGTACTAACAAATGTTTTGCTTTGTTTTTTTTGGACTGGAAAGCTTACAAATACGAAGGCACATAAGGGAAGGTCTGCACCCCCGAGAGAAGACAATCTGTTTGGAGGCAAAGGACACGCTTATGAAGAGAGAAATTACAGGACAGTGTGGTGATATGGCCACGATCAGTTTGCAAAACTGAGCCGCAGGGCAACAGGCAGCAGTTCCCGAGAGGAAAAGCTGACTGTGTTGAGAGGAGCCAGGGGGAAGGGCTTCAGCTCTGGAATCAAATTTCGCTAGAGATTAAAGCAGCCTCAATGGTTTTCCAAGTGATTTCATTTGTTTGACAGTTGAAGAAACAAAGACTGTAGGATTAGGGATAGAGGGTACTGTTAGTTATCTAATTCAGCTTTTTAAAAAATAATTGCTGATATTATAATTTCACGTACAGAATTTTGAGCTAGAAATTAAGAAACTTAAGACACTTCTAATACTGCTTTTTTTTGATCAAGTTATTTAACTATTTTGTGCTTTGGTTTCTTCCCATTTTTGCTAAAATCACATTTGCTTTCTCATTTCCTCAAAAGGAGTTTTTAATGCTGCAAAAATTTGTAAATTATAAAAATGCTTCTGTCAGGGCTATGTTTCCCCTTTGGTTTGTACTTTCTAATACTGAAGGTACAATAGGAAAATAAGAAGAAAAAATTTAATACAGAGTTAAAAGAATGTTCTGGTCCCCTATGAATGATTTTGCATTTCATAGTGAAATACCAAAAGAACATGCATGTATCAGAAAGTGTGCTATAAATAAAAAGGACTGAAAAACAAAATACATCATATCATTTTTAAGCAAAAAATATTAAGAACTGCAGCCATAATTTCCCAAGTAATGACCATGCTGCAGACATTTATGCCCAGTGCTTTATATACCTTGATGTACTTGGTCCTTACAATACCCTATATGGCAGGGGTTACAGGTTGAATTATATTCCCCTAAAAGATACGTTCAATTCCTAACAAATCTGTGACCTTATTGGGAAATAGGGTCATTGCAGGTGGAATTAGGTAAATTACAATGAGGTCATTCTCTGGAGTAGGATTGGCTCTTAATCCAATATAATTGGTGTCCTTGTAAGAAGGGCAGAAGAGATGCAAACAGAAAGGAGAGACCACCATGTGATGACAGAGGCAGGAACTGAAATGCTGCAGCACAGGCCAAGCAGCCCCAAGGATTGCCAGCAAACCTCCAGCAGCTAGCAGGAGGCGAGAAAGGATTCTCCCTACAGGTTTCAAAGAGAGCATGACTCTGCCAACACCTTGATTTCGGAGTTCTAGGCTCCAAAACTGTGAGAGAACAGATTTTTGTTATAGTAAGCCAACCCCAGCTTGTGGTACTTTGTGATGGCAGCTAGGAAACTAATAGCGGAGGCATATTATTACTTCAATTTACAGATGAGAAAATCGAGGCTCACAGACCTTAATAGATTGCCTGTGGTCACACAGTAAGTGGTGGAGTTGGCATTTCAAGTCAGGAATAATTGATTTCAAAACCCGTGCATGTGCTCTCCTCTAAATAGCATGTTTTAATTAGCCACCAGCTATTAAGACATCATTATGCTCCTTGTATTATTAGTTTTGCAACTTTTCTGAAGGTTTGAAAAATTTCAAACTAAAAAGTTACAGTGGGTTATGGGGGAGAACATTCTTGATATTTTGTGCCTTTGCTGTGGTGTATTTATTTAACTAGAAACAGAATTACTGGGTGTCATGGTTAGGGACACGTGTCAACTTGGCCAAGTTGTGGTACCTGTTTATCTGATTGGGCAAGTGCTAGCCTGCCTGTTGCAATGAGGACATTTCATAGGATTAGGTCATGATCGCGTCAGCTACATCCACAGCTGATTCCATTTGTAATCAGCCAAAGGGGAGTGTCTTCTGCAATTAGTGATGCTAAATCATGGGAAGCCTTTTAAGGAGAACTCAGAGGAGACAGGTTTCATTCCTGCTTCGGCTGGTGAGCCTCTCCTGTGGAGTTCATCAAGACCCTCCATCGGAGTCGTCGGCTTCGCAGCCTGCCCTGTGGATTTTGGACTCTGTGTTCCTGCGGTCACCTGAGACACTTTTATAAATTTTATATTTGCAAGTGTTCCCTGTTGATTCTGTTTCTCTAGAGAACCCTAACTAATACACTGGGTCTTAAATTATGTGTATGTATCTTCAACTGTGTTGCAATATGCTAAACCATTCCTAAGGATGTGACAATTTACATTTTACACACTACCAGTTCCTGTCACTCCACTTCCTTATCAACACTTGATACTGTCAACTTCTTATTTTTAGCATATCTGGTGGATTTCAGGTTCTTATAATTTAATTGAATCTCCCTGATAAAGAAGATGAGAGTCCTTTTATAAGCATTAGCAATTTTTACTTTCTCTTTAGTGAAGAACCTATTCAAGTTATTTTGCCCTTTTTCTAGACTTGGATTGTCTTTTTATTGATTTCAGACTTTTTATACAATCTGGATACTAATCTTTGCTTATTAGATGTGTGGCAAATATATTCTTTCATTGTGTAGCTTGTTGTCTTCTTTTTATATTATCTGTGGATGATTAGAAGTTCTTAATTTTACCAGTCAAATATACAATTTCTGACTACAGATTTTTATGTCATAAAAGAAATCTTTCAATACCCTGAGGTCATGAAGAGATGTATCTGTATACATATATACATGCATAAAGCATGTATTTTGGTCCATATTATTTAGAGTGTTTTACATATGGTGTGACCTTGGCATCCAATTTCCTCCCTCCCTCTCTCCCTCCCTCCCTTCCTTCCTTCCTTGTATCCTCCCTCCCTCCCTTCCTGTACGGCCATCTGATTGCCCTGGCACCATCTTTTCCAGCTGCTCTGGAATGCTCATCAAGTACCCGAAAATGCTTGGATGTGTGTCCGGGCTTTCAATTCTGTCCACTGGTCTATCTTTCTATGACCGCTCCAGTGCCACGCTGTCTCTTTAATAAGACTTAGGGCCAGGTGGACAAATCTTCCTACCTTCTTCTTTAAGAACATGTTAGCCATTCTTGACCCTTACACTACCCAGTACATTTCAGAATCATCTTATCAAGTTACATGTGGAAAAAAATTGTTGGAGTTTTTGTTTGATTGGAATTACACTAAGTCTACATTGCTTTGAGAGGAACTGGCAACTTTATAATACTGGGTTCTCCAATCCAGGAAACCATATGGAATATTAACCATTTTATCTTTACAGCACCTAAGGCCAGCTCCTGAGAGCTGATCTACTTCAGATATGCGATTGACAAGGGAACAAAGGTTTCTTCCTTCCCTTTCCCTAAGAATTCCAAATCCTGTAAATACAGAGTTTCTTTCTCCCAGATCTGTTCATTTTCCCCTGTACTCTTGACATGACAGCCCTAAAACAGGTTCCTACCTCGCTGTCCCATGGTCCAGAATCACACTTGACCTAAGCACTCAGTACAACCAAAAGGTCTGTGGCTTGTAGATATGGAAAATATCTTTTAAGTAACCAAGAACAAATATAATTTTATCATTTAAAATCATAGGGTGGTGCAATGGTGGCCCAGTGGCAGAATTCTCACCTGCCCTGCCAGAGACCCAGGTTCAATTCTTGGTGCCTGCCCATGCAAAAAAAAAAAAAAAAAAAAACAAAAAAAACTGTACACACACATACATATGCAATAGGTCTTCAAATGCCTAACTCCCCAAACCACAATTTAGATTTCTTTTTAAAAATAATTTCCAGTTGGGAAGCTGAGGCTGGGTTGGGACGAGGGTGGAGGAGAGGGGTGGGGGCGGGGGGAGAGGAGTTAGCACGGCAGAGAATTAGTGTGTTAGTGAGGCTCCCTGCAGTACCCAGGGACCTTAGCCGACTTGGGCTACTAACATGGGAAAAAGCAAAGGAGCTTTCAGTGCAGAAAAAAAAATGATTAATGGGCTTAGGGCCTGATTGATGAAGAGAGAAAGCAAAGCCAAAAAACAAACTCTGAACTTAATAAATGGAAGAGAAAAAAAAATACCATCCAGAACTACTTGATCTAGGAAGAAGGAGGAATGTTTCTGTAAAGGGTTTGAAGATTAAGACCAGGAATATTAAACCAAAAAAAAAAGAATCTGAATATTTCTGCATGAGGTCAGGAAATTCCTCCATGGTCAAACTAAGAAATGATTCCCCAGGAGAGATGGAGGAAACTAATTCTTGAGAAAACTAGAAGAGAAAAGCACTGGAGGACAGACTGTGGGAAAAAAAAAAATTGTGACCAGTGGGAATGGATGAGATATGATCTAATACATCTTTTCCATTCTTTATTTCTGTGACTCTATACATGAGTACGAAGGGAATGATGCTATCAAGAAGTAAGAGCCACAAGAAAAGTTTTGTTCCATTTTCAAGGTGCTATTAAGAAAATATAGCCTCTAAATGAGAATTGGATTCCTGGTTCTTGAAAAATATACAGAGGGCCTCCTGGCCTTTGGTGCTGAGTGTGTTCCTGCCTGCTCCCTGCAAGAGTCAGCGGGTGGCCTGACGGCTTGGCAGGGGAGAAACGCCTGGTACCATGAAATCACGGGGCTGGAATGTGGAATCTGGGTGGTGGGAGGATGGGGGTTCTGTGTTCAAAAGCACTTGAGCTGGAAAAGAATGAAAATGAAAGAAGCATGGGCTTCCCAGGACACAGGACACAGACCACAGAGAAAACAGCTTCAAGACCAGCCGACAGGCACCCACTTGTCGGGAAGTCTGGAGCCCAACCTATGATTCCATCGCGGCGTACAGAGGATAAAAAACGGGAGCATTTTACAGACGAGGCCTCCATTTTTATCTCAGGTGTGTTTCTCTGACAAATGCCACTTCTGGTCAGTGCAGGTGTTGGCTGACTTCATAACTGAACCCGCAGTAGGCGATGGGCGGCTCCAGCCTTGGGATTTTGGTATGTTCCAGAAGAGGGGCGGGTGTTCGAATCAGAGGGAGAATTATAGCACCAGCTGATGGACGTAGCCAAAACTATTCCTGAGCTAAGTTGCACAGCATACCCCAAATTCCTAATTATCATAATTTGAATAACTGTACCCAAAACAACTGAAAAAATACTAAACTGCTCATTATAGCAAAAGACAATTTTTTATGATTGACTAAAGAGAGCTTCTGTCCTTAATCTCAAGTGATTAAAATACAAAGACTTGAAGATTTCAAGACGGCTATTACAAAGTCCTGCTTGCAATGAGCTGTAACATCTGCAATGTCCATTCATCACACCCATTTGAACTACAAAGTGATTTAAAAACTGAGCAGAGTAATTGTTATATCTACTGTCTATTCGGTTCCGTGACTGGGATCTTATCACAAATCGTGTATAAAAATGTAACCAACAACATTATCAGCTAAAAGGGACAGAACTTTATTTCTGAAATCTTTTTCTCTTGCTAATTGTGGATAAATTGAAAAACACAGCTATGAGTCTCTTTACGTCTCTGTTTGAGTTCTTCAATTCTATCTGTAATTTACCTCGCTCTACTGCTTCAGCCTTGGGCTCCTCAAATACGTCTCCAGTGTTTTCCTGAAAATGCCTCTACTACCAGTTCATGATTTAGGAGCTGAGACAGGAGACCCATCATCGAGGAACAGCATATCAGCGCTGGCTCAGAGGAGCCAGGTGCTTCCCTGAAGGCGCTGGCCGGGGCCGGCATTGTTCTGCACAGTCAGCTCTTTCTCCAGAAAGTACTGAGTGTCCTGGGTCTGTAGAGAGAATGCTGACTCACCATCAAGAAAAATGGGTTCATTTCTGCTTGGAAATGAAACCAGATGCTCAGACCTGGGAATCAATACAGTAAATATTAATTCACTATAAGAGAAATTAAGCCTTAAATCACCCTGAAACGAGAAACTGGACATAGGACCAAGAATTAAAACTGAAGAAGTATTTTTAAAAAGACAGACAAAAGAGTGACTAATCCCCATTATGTGATGAGTTCCTTAAGAGCATATGATAAGCACTTCATAAATATTGCTTAATATATACTGTTAGGCCAGTGAAAGAGTTCCAAGGAACAAACTTGATTTAAAAGAAGTTTCCTATAGACCTATTTAAATGGCTTCCAAATTTCAAGAGCTATGCATCTATTTTTTCCTAAACCTTCAATATACAGTGGAAGTGTTTTACAGATGCATTTAGGTTCTTGTGATGAACTTGAGCTAGTAGAAACATTCCCTGGTACTTTTACGTACTTCATCCTGTTTAACGGAGGCAGCAATTTTTGGCCTCACTCTCCAGGGAGGAAATGCAAGGTTAAATAACCTGTACACGTCAGATCTAGGTCTGGACTCCAAGTTGTGTGCCCCTAACTCCGTGCTGTGCTGCCTCCGGTTTGGAACTCTTAGGCTTCGAAGCTGGCCTTTAAGAACTCTCCCACCAGTCCCAACCACTCTCCACACACATTTCTCAGAAGGGGAAAGGATGCCCCAGAGAGGGTGACTAAAAGGTCAGGGTCACACAGCATGGCAGACCAGGGACCAGAATCCAGAATCCAGAGTTGTGTCTGCCAGATCACATTAACTTTCTTTCCCAGCTTTCTGCATTTCAGTTTTGCCCTTCTGGAGCTATTTCTTTAGTACCTAAATGTCTTTTTGGTTCTTATTTTGTTAGTCTTTCTTTTCCATTGTCTTGCTTACATGCCAAACAGCTTCTCATTGAGTTCCCAGCCCTGCTCCCCAGTAGACAGAGATGATAAAACACAAAATCATGGGAACTTTAGGTCCCAGCAAAGATTGCATCACTGCCTCAGGGCATTTAAACTATATTTAAATGCAAAGGATATACACAGTGTATACATACAGGACAAATACAGTGTAAACTGGCAAGTCCCTTCAGCTTTTCTTGAAAAGGTGATTAAAACTAAATTAATATATTATCCAAACATAGTATAACTAATTACAACATAATACGCAGTAAGAAATATTTTTAATACCTAATTAAAGGCTGCTCCCTATATCAAATCAGCCAAGAGTCACCTTCTTGACATAAATATTTTAAACAACCACCACTGTATAAGTCACTTTTACTTGGATGGAACAGTAACTACAGGTAAGAAATCAAGACGTATTAACATTTTTAAAATATAAAGAATGGTCTGAAATATTTAAGAAAAGATTAGGTTTTCCTCATAAGAAAATTCTAACCTAATAAACCTCATTTAAAAATGCTAATACTAATCTTTAAGTGGTAGAGAGACCATCCTGGGAAGATAAGATTTCTTTTTAAAATTTTTATTAGAGAAGTTGTGGGTTTACAGAAAAATCATACATAAAATATAGGATCTCCCACCCCCCCCCCAAAAAAACAGGATTCCCATATACTACCCTCTTATTAGGTGCATTGATGTGGTACATTTGTTACAATTGGTGAAAACACATTTTTGTAACTGTATTGTTAACTATGGTTACTGTTTGTATAGTTTGCAAATTTCTAAATTGTGAATTTAAAAAACTGTTTATCCTGTTACCATATATAATTTTTTTATCCTATTACCATATATTTCCCCTTTTAACCACATTCAGATAAATACGTCAGTGCTGCTAATCATGTTAACAATGTCATGCTACCATCAGCACCATCATTACCAAAACATTTGCATGGTTTCAAGCAAATAAAATAAAATAAAATAAAAATAAAAATAAAAAGAACACCCAAAACATCCCATCCCCAACCCACCTTCCCTCCCCCAGTGTTTATTTTTTGTCTTCTTTTTTCTTACTCATTTGTCCTCACACTGGATAAAGGGAGCGTCAGTCACAAGGTTTTCACAATCACACGGACGGATCTTAAAAGCTCTATAGTTATTCAGTCTTCTTCAGGAATCAAGACTACTGGACCGCAGTTCAACAGGTTCAGGCATTTCTCTCCAGCTTCTCCAATACACCAAAAACTGAAAAGGGAGCTCTATATACTGCATAAGAATAACCTCCAGAGTGACCTGTCCACTGTATGTGAAATTTCTCAGCCACTGCCCTTATTTCGTTTCATTTCTCTTCCCCCTTTTGATCAGGAGGATTTTACCATCACCGGCCCGTGGCCAGCGGAGAGCTTACCTTGCCAGCCTCCATCCTACTGCCCACACCTCTGCATCAGTGCCCCCTGATGCCCCACCTTCTGCTGACAGAACATCTGTCCCTTCATCAGCAGCTGAGGGATCTGACTGCCCACACCAAACACTTCAGACTGTTAGTAAATGTGGGAGGATTAGATTGCACTAGTTAATTTTCTTTTTAAAGCTGAGTACCCTTTTTGAAACGAATAATTCGTACCAGAAGTGCCCATAGGGTCTAACAGTTCAAAGAAGAGCTTGCTGAGTGGGTGGAGAATTTGGGGGGTGGGGGGGCGGGGGGTGGTCAGGCGGGAGACCCCAGGAGGCTCCAGTGCTTTCTAACCTCTCCGTGGCCAGCTTGCGGGGGCTTCCCAGAGCAGTTTGAAAACCACCTGATTAAAGGCATTCGGAAAGTATCCATATTTTGCTAAAAATTAAAGTGATCTTCCTCAGAGTAGTGTGAAGTACACAGAACAAAGTTCTTTAGGAAGAGAGTTTGAGGGTAGGCCCCAGTGGCGCAGTGGCAGAGTTCTCGCCTGCCACGCTGGAGACCCGGGTTCAACTCCCTGGGCCTGCCCATGCAAAAAAAAAAAAAGTCTGGGATGAAAATGCAAACACAATATATGTAATGACCTAGCTCTATGCAAGCTCTTCTTGCGTGTGTTTCTCTGGGATAAAGTCCAAACCATGTGGCAATCGATGCCCTTCCCAGCTGACCTCCATCACGCTCATGGAAAGATGACCTGGTTACTCGCCATTCTTTCACTTGCCTGTGTTCACCCTGTTCCCTCTGCCTGGAATGCCCTTTTCCCCTTCTCTACCTGGGGAACCCCACATGGGCTTCAAGGCCGAACGATTTCTCTCTGTTCTAAACCTCTTAAACACACTCCTGCAACCACCCATCCCCCCCACACAAACGGGTGTTCTTTCCTCTCTCCTCCCTCCTTCTCTCTTCCTCTCTCCAGGCAGAACAGAACTGTAGAAAAGAGCCCTACTTCATCAGTTCTTCATTATTTCATATATCACATTGGAGCTTAGTAAATATTGTCTTATTTGCTTAGTAAATATTTTCCCACCTGTAGCATGAGCAACAGGGGCTGTGTTTTTCATCTTTATGTCCCCAGTTTACAGCACAGTGCCAGGTACCTTGAGGGCACCCAATGTTAACTGAATGCATGACAAATTCTTCCCCCCACTTTGACTCCAAATGTAAAGGGCAAAACAACTATAAACAAAATGAATCAAATGCTCCAGTTATAGGCAGTCCCTAAACACATCACGTTCTAAGAGTTTGTTTGAAAACTGGTTTTCTGAAATTCAGAAATTCAATTTTTTAAATGGTGGTCAGGTTCCTGTAGGGCAGTCCATTAAAATCTCACTGAGCCCACAAGGTTTCTGAAAAATGGTTTTCACAGCACAATTTCCGCTGTATCTAAGCACCATTCATAACATTGTTTCTGTGGGAAAGGGAAATTCATGTTCCATTTTGGTACACCAGCAGCCTGCCCAGTTGCAGCTAAAGTAAAAGGGACTCGGGAGCAATCTGTATGAAGAGGAGGTTGCATCTGCACACAGAGTAAACAGTTTCTAATTAGAGTGCAAGATTACTTGGAGGTGAGGCAATATGCTAAAACCTCCTCCAGCATCCATCAGCTTTCCTAATACCTAGACTGTGAGTACGGAATACCCTGGAGGCAATTCTATAAGTGTATTAACAGAGGCAATTGCCCTACTCACTATTAACGGGGAAGAAAATGGAAGGAAAGGATTAGAGCAGAAGTTCTCAAAGTGTGTTCCCCATACCAGCAACATCACCAAACTTGGGATTTTGTTAAAAAATGCACATTCTTGGGTCCCCACCAAAACATATAAGGATCAGAAACTCTAAGGGTGGGGCTTATTCCTGAAGAAGAAATGAGAAGTTATGGCTATCTGTGCTTTAAGGAGCCTTCCAGATGATTCGGATGCATGCTAAAGTTTCAGAATCCCTGGATTAGGGGGTTTGGGGCATCAATAATCTATTCGTAAAATGAGTTACAGATGAAAATGCTGGGAATGACAAAGAGAGGGTAGCTTCTAAGCCAACAGTTCTCATTCTTGGCTACACTTTAATCACCTGGGAGCTTTAAAAATATATGCCTGGGTCCCATCCCTGGAGATTCTGATTTAATCAACCGGAGATTTGGCATGAGCATCAGGAGTCTAAAAAGCTCCGCAGGTGACCTTAAAGAGCAACCAAGATTGAGGAACCACTGTTCTAAGCCAACTACTTAGAAGTTGTTAAGTTAAATACAATTATTTTCCAAAGTTGCCAACCTGCTAGGCAACAAGGAAACAAACACACAGATACACATGGTAAATTAAAAAAATGTAGAAACAGGAAGAGTAAGTTCACTTGCTTATATTTTACATTTCAAGGTAACAAAATTCCTGACCGTTATTCATTAACATATGGTCAGAGGCCTCTTTTGGCTCAGGCAGTTCTGATATCAAATTTGGTAGTGAGAAGGGGTCAAGCAGATTATGAATGTGTAGTTACAGCCTCCACATTGGTAAGAAAAGACATCTGTGGCAACAAATAAGCACAGTATTTTTGACAGTTAGGTGGACTTAAACATGGGAATATCCAGTACCATAAATCCTGACGGCTCAAGGAAGTACAGGTAACCTGGACTTCACCACGAAAACATTCCCACAGAAAAGTTTTTGTCATGAGACTCGTAATGAGTAGAATACAAATGATCTGTACCTAGGAGGTCCTTTCCACCCACTTCCCTGCCTGACAAACGCCCACTGGCCCATACCCGAGTCTGGATTCCACACCCAAGCAGCGGTGGATGGTCCCATGGCTAGCTCTGCTGGTTGACTGAAACTGCCGTTCACAAGTGGCCTTGACCAGGTGAAGCTGAGACGTCAGAAACCACCATGTAGAATGCATGAAATAACTCTATAACTACCTCACACCTTCGAGAGAGTGTGAATTTCTTATAAAGTACCAACACTACATACAGAGAAAACTTCTCAAGTTAAGTTACTGGCATAAAGACAGTTCACAAAAAAAGCATCTGTCTGGACACGATGAGGTGAAATAAGTCTCTTTTTCCAGCTGCCCATGGCTCCCCTTCTCCTCATCCAGCCTGCAGACTGATATAATCACCATAGTTGTTTCAACAACATTTACATCAGTTCCAACCTTCCCAACAGCTCATATTAACTCAAATTTAGCTTGATAAAGAATAAGGATAAAATTAAGGAGCAAAATATGATAATAATGACTTGTTTGGTTATCAATCATGGTTAAGAATCTGATTCTCCCAACAGATTGCTTGGGCTCAAATCCTCACTTTATTAGTTATTAGCCATGCAAAATGGGGAAAATAATACTTCCTACCTCACAGGGTGGCTGTAAGACTTGTGATGAACATATTAGTATAAAGTGCTTATTGCTTGCCATGTAGTAGGCTCTCGGCAAGTTATCTAGCCATTCATGGAGGTCAGAAAATTTAAGAATTTATATATTTTGGTCCAACCATTTAATGTACAGAAATGTGTCCTACAGACATACTTACACAAAAAAGTAAGGATACCTGGTGTGCTGGTTTGAAACTGTTATGTACCCCAGAAAAGCCATGTTCTTCTAATCCAGTCTTGTGGGACAGACCTACTGTTAAAGGTGAGCCCTTTGATTAGATTATTTCCATTAGATTATTTCTGCGGAGATGTGGCCCTGCCCATTCAAGATGGGTCTTAATTAGTCTACTGGAGTTCTTAAAAGAGCCAACACAGAGAGCAAAGAGATGAAACCAAGACACAGATGTTTGATGATGCAGAAAGAAAGTGCCCCAGTAGAGGCCAAAAAGACCTGCAGGAGCTGAGAGCACCGTTTGAAACCAGAAGCTAGGAGACAAGGACTGCAGCCATTGCCATGTGCCTTCCTGTGACAGAGAAGCCCCAGGCACGATCATTCAAGAAAGGAAGTAAAGGTCTCCTTTTGCTGGTGCCTTAATTTGGACATTTTCATGGCCTTAGAATTGTAACTTAATAAATCCCCTTTATAAAAGCCAATCCATTTTTGGTATATAGCATTCAGGCAACATTAGCAAACCAAAACACCTGGTGTTCTCTATATTATTATTTAATAATTAAAGAACTACAAGCAACTAAGAGTCCACCAGTAAGGAAAATGTTAAATAAATCATCACTTTTTTTATTCTATGGAATACTATGGAACAGATATGAAGAATGTAAGTACTGTAAGTACTTGAGAGGCAGCAAAGAGTGGAGGGGAAAATCCAAACTCTGGAGCCAGAACACCTGCGTCCAGTATTGCCTCTGCCAGGTGCTAGCTGTGTTTCCTTGCACAAGTCACTGAACCTCCTCATCTGTAAAACTGGAGTAATAATAGTGGCCCCAGCATGGGCCAAGAGCAATGCCTAGTCCACAGGTAAGGACTACCTAAATGTTTGTTAAATAATAAATGCTGACAAGGAAGGAGGGGTACACACCTAATTTAAGAGTGGTTACTCCAGGAAATGGGAGTAAGGACTTACTTTGTGACACTTTTGTATTGGTTAACTATTTTTTAAGAACATGAACTTCTTCTATAGCCAAGCTTCAAAAATATGCCACGTTTTCCCATATATGGCATGATTATAGTAACTGACAGGTAACTATAAAACTCTCATGCTAATATGAATGCCAATTATTCCCATTTTCATTTTACATATTAGGAGATAAAGACAAACAAAATTAAATTAAGTCATTTACTAGGCTCACACATGAAGTTATTTGTAAACGGGAACTAGAACAGAAACAATACAATGTCATAGAAAGGGCATGAGTTTTTGAGTATCAGTGCCAGATCCAAATACCTAATAGAACCTTGCACATCAATTATTTAACCTATCTGAACCTCAATTTTATTATCTGAAAAATAATGTTAATGATAATAATAATAGCTAACATTATTGAGTGCTTACTATGAGTGCTTATTATAGCAGGAGCTATGCATATATTATTTCATTAAATCTTCACAAAATTCTATGAGGTGGGTAGTACTATCATCCCTGTGACACAGATGAGGAAATTGTGGCATAGAAGGCTTAAATGAACAGTGCATAGCTAGTAAATAGTGGAGTCAAGACTTGAACACAGGTAGATCAACCCCAGCCATACAGACTTGAGAGGAGACTATGAGAGTTCAAAGAAAACAAAGTAAGGCATTCAGGAAATTATTTGCTTTTACCCTCTGATCTACTAAATGAATGGTGTTACCTTCTAGTACATATTCGTGATTCTTTCTCCCACACTGGTCACAATGATTATAATTGCCCTCTGCACTTCCTGCTTTCATATAGAAGTGCTGGCCCATACAGGGCAGGTGACAAGGACAGTGGCTCTTATTCATCTGGGCAGCAGCTTCAGTACTAATTCTAAACACAGGTGGTGAGAGAGACAGCCAACAGGAAGGGGGAAGGAATCGCTGATGACATGTGCAACAGGGAAGATTGATGGCTTCCCTCTCTCTTTTTCCCCAATGCGTCAGCCTGGGGGCAGAGCCGCAGGAGCTGCTGTGCTGGGGACAGTAAAATACACAGCACAGTGTCCACTTCGCTGCAGCACTGATTAATGAGACTGAAATGACACAGAAAACAGGCAGCGCCTCAGAAAGAGAATTCACAGGCATTTCTTTCTTTAATGATTTCAACAAAAGCAGTTCCCATAAACTGCCAGATTTGAACTGGAATACCCCATGGTTAGACAAGGCAGGGGTATATTTGACAATGCATGGAGCAAAGGGTGAGTGTGAGGGAGTTTACAATGAAGGGAATTCACTTATGTTTGGGTGGGTACAAATTCCTCAAGAATTTCTCTCCTATATCGATTTGCCCAAAAACTTGCACAAAGTTCCAGGCAAGACTTACCTATCTAACAATGTAAAAGGACATGAGAAAACACTGTCACCCTGACTACCAAAAGCATGCTTGCTTTGTAAAACTACGTGATCCTGTCACTTATTTTTCATGTTTTACCACAACTGTAGTATATACACATTAAACTATCATGGAGAAACTGATGTTTAATATCAAATAACTCCAAAACTTACTAGTAATTATTTATTGATATATCCATTTGGATTTCTCACCCACTCCTCAAACTTAATACTGTATCTAAAACTAAATTCATGGACTCATGACCTTCTGGACAATACCCCAAACCTGCTCCCATTCCCTGGTTTATGGCCCAAACAGCCACCTGGTTTCCCAATCTTAGAGTTATTCCCAATTCCTTCTTTTTCCTCACTAGACTCCATGGGCTCAAATCCTGACCACTCCAATGACTAACTCGGTGATCTTTGGCAAGTATCTCAGAGACAAGTGCCTTAGTTTCTTTATCTGAAATCAAGAGTTTATAGTACTACTTAGGATGGTTGCAAGAATTAAGCAAGTTAGTAGATAAACAATTCTTAGAACAGGGCTTGACATATAGTAAATGTTCAGTAAATATTCGTTATTATTATAATCGTCTAATCACTCAATAAATTATCAGGGGTATTACCCAATACAATTTCACTACCCCGCCATGCAGTCTAAACATGAGTGCTCTCACCTGTGCTATTTCAATAGCTTCTGACTGTTGCATTTCTTCTCCATACCACCCGACTACCTTCTTGAAACAGTGGACTGCCACTGGTTCTTCCTTTGTGACAGCGTCAGACCTAAACCCCTTAACTTAGTATGCAATATCCTTCACCATCTGTCCTCATGTACACACAGATTCTTAGACATCTTCATGAAGAAATCTTAAGCAAGTGAGTTTTATGAGAAATTTGAGGTTAAAATTTCACATTTCACATGTTGTATTTCATTAATCATGCTCCACTAGAGTGAATATCATATCCAACTAAAGAAAAGATAACTAAAGAGCAATCTTTAGGATCTATGAGTTAAAGTTCAAAATGTAAATATATATATATTATATATAACAACTGACATTCTTCTAGGTAATATTAAATTTTAGGTATATCCATAAATGGTTAATGCAGTAACCTTCCGGTGCAGTAGTCTGTCACAATCCATAATAGGTTACCACTTCTGCCACAGAGTCAGCAGCCAGGCTACTGAGCCTCTCCTCCAGGGCTGCACACACTCAGACTGGAGCAATGCAGAGTACAACATAAGCATTCCACAACGACTATCATGACTGGCTCAACCACAACTGTACATCGGCATTGGTATTGAGATGCAAGAAGCATTATCGGGGAGACTTTCGCATCAAATAAACAATCAAGATTAGCAAAGGGAAATGTTATCATAGATGTAGATGCAGTTACTTTGTTCTGGGAAAATCAAGATCTAGGATCATATTTGCATTGATTACATAAAATTACTGTACATGATTGACACTTGCTCCAATTATTTCCTCTATTTAAACAGTAGCTCTGAAAACTTTTCTGTGCTGTAATCACTAAGAAAAATGGAAATTTAAACTTAGTAAACAACATTTCCTTTGGCAAAAAATAAATTAACTATAAACCTTTTTTTCTAATGAAGTAGGATAAAATGCATAATTTGAATCGACATGATCTCATGTTGTCCTCTAAAAAGTCTTTGTTTTCCCTTTGAAACCTTAAAAAATTGTTTTTTGGCATCATTACTATAGTCCAAATGGTTTTGATACATAGTTTTTCTTAGTTGGTAAAGAGTGAACTATTTGTTTTACTTTTATAAACAAAGAAAACATGTCTATAATTTTCCTTTGAAGCTCTTCAGAAAGACTTATAACATTTTATATGTAATAAATGGGGAAAAATTCAAATTTGGAAACTCATGTCAACCAATCATTAGTCACTATCCCTCTTTATGTCTGAATAACTATCTCACGTCTCTGGAAACTCTCAGTCATAGCACGTTAGAGAACAAAGAACCCGATATATTTCTCACACGCCACAAAGCTTTCTGCATGTCAACTTTGGGCCTCATACAAATTCTGAAAAAACTGGCAACCTATACGCAGATGAGAGTGTTGTCAAACAACTGTCAGTTTCGGGGGCATTTCAGAGTTTTCAGTTCCCTAACTTTAAAATTTTACACAAGTGGGTACTTGGCCCTTTCTCTAAAACTCGACCACCCCATTCAGTTTTCTACTCAAGTTTAATGTCACCATCCTGATTCCAATTTGCACTTGCTCTGTGTATGTCTGTGTGCATGAAATAATTCTACGTTCCTTAGCCAGTTGTCTGCTGATCCTACTAAAATCCAAGAACATCTCTTTACTTAAACAGGGTCTTCCCTGATCATTTACACAAATTAAAAAAAAGAGAATACATGCACTGCTGGAAGCAAGAAGTTCAAATGGAAACTGGAAGAGAAGGAAGAGACCAGGAGACACCGCCATGTATCTTGCCGTATGATAGAGGAACCCAAAATCATCAGCAGCCAGCCCAGAATGCCAGTCTTCAGAGACCGATGCCTTGATTTGGACATTTTATTGGTCTCAAAACTGAGCCAATAAATTCCTATTGTTTAAGTTAAACCATTTCATGGTGTTTGCTTTGAGCAGCTTAGGAAATTAAAATAAAGCATTTTTGAGCATTTTTTCCTCTATCATTAGATCCACTCCAGGACCATGTATTACATTTAATTGTCATTTTCTCTTTAATCTCTTTCTCTTTTTTTTTAAAGGTAGGAAATATATATATATATAAAATAAAATCTGCCATTTCAATTCTCCGAAACATACAATTCAGTGGGATTAATCAAATTTACAATAGTAGCTAGTGTTGCTAGCCTGAACACTACACATTTCCAAAACCTTGCCAACACCAAGAACAGAAAGTTTGTACCCATTATACATTAACTCCCCACTCTCCCTACCCCTGATAAACTGTTTATTTCCTGTCTCTATCAATTTGCATGCTCTAGTCATTTCACATAAGTGGAATCATATAATACCTGTCCTTTTGTGTCTAACTTATTTCACACAAAATGTATTTTTGAGGTTCATCCACACAGTAGCATTGTCAGAACTTCATTTTTTATGGCTGAATAATATTCCATTCTGTTTATATTTCATATTTTGTTTATTCATTCATCTGTTGATCATTTGGGTTGCTTCCACCATTTGGTTACTGTGAATAATGTTGCTATGAATAAATGGCATGCAAATATCTGTTCAAATCCCAGCTTTAGATTCTTTGGGTGATTGTCAGATCAGATGGTAATTGTATATTTAACTTTTTCAGGAACTGTCAAACTGTTTCCCATAGTGGCTGCATCATTTTATATTCCTACCAATGTGGACTGCAATGCTTATTTCTCTGAGTGCTCCCTTTCCAGCACTCATTTTCCAATTTTTTAAATAATACACACTCTAATGGGTAGGAGGTGGTATCTTATTGTGGTCTGGATTTACATTTCCCTAATGGCCAATGATGTTGAACATCTTTTATTGTGCTATTGACTATTTGTACATCTCCTTTAGAGAAATATCTCTTCAAGTCCTTTGCACATTTTAAAACTGGGTCATTTGTCTTTTTGTTGTTAAAATAGTGGAGTCCTTTGCATATTCTGGATATAGCCCCCTAACATATATGCTTTCCAAATATTTCACCTGTTTTCTTTGTTGTTTTTTCATTTTCTGGAAGTCCAAATTATCTATTTTTTATTTTGTTGCTCATGCTTTTGCTGTAAAGTCTCAGAAACCACAACATAACACAAGATCCTGAGGATATTTTCCTATGTATTCTTCTAAGAGTTTTATAATTTTAGCTCTTGTATTTAGATCATTGACCCATTTTGAGGTAGGGGCCTACTTTCATTCTTTTCCAGTCTTACTAGCACCATTAATTGAAGATACTATTCTTTCCTCATTGAGAGGACTTGGCATGCCTGTCATAAATCAATTGCCTAAGGTTGTAATGAGAGGATATTATGAGCAACTATATGCTAATAAGCTAGACCATTGTAGATGAAATGGGCAACTTCCTAGAAAGGCATGAACAACAAGTATTGACGCAAGAAGAAACAGATGACCACAACAAACCAATCACAAGCAAAGAGACTGTATCAGTCATGAAGAAGCTCCCCAGAAAGAAAAGTCCAGGATCAGATGGCTTCACATATGAATTCTAACAAGCATTCAAGAAAGAATCAGTAACAAACCTTCTCACACTCTTCAAAAAAGTTGAGGAGGAGGGAAAACTAACTCATTCTATGAAGATAACATCACCCTAATATCAAAGCCAGACAAAGATAT
>PVIY010022832.1:17065-40295 GCA_004026745.1 Myrmecophaga tridactyla | reverse complement strand
GAAGATCTAGTTGCAAAGTGGGCTTGGGGAACCCCCTTTCCATGCCCATTCATCCCTTATATAGCCAGCTGTGCCCTGGCAGTCTGGCACCCACCCAGAAAGTTTCCTACCCAATCTCCCCGTCTTCTGCACTTGACCCTTCCCATGACTTCTCATTCTGTGTGCATACTCCACAGAGCTCCATCACCCGGGTGTACCCCATCGTTAGTGCTGAAGAATGTAATCCATGGAAATTACTCAATAAACCACCCATTCCCAAGTGACATGGTCTACACTGAATCATCTGCCATGATGCAGTGCCTCACAACCCTTGGATGCACATCGGAACCAGTTGGGGATGATTACATTATACCGATAACCAAGTCCAACCTCCTGAGAATCTGATTTAATTGATCTAGAATTAGGCTCAAGCCTTGCTATGCTTTTTTTTTTTAATGTCCCCAACTGACTCTAATGCACAACCAGATTTGAAAAATACTGGCCTAACCCCATGTCTTCTATAGTGTTGTCACGTACCGTGGAATAATTTTAGGTGGACAGATATTTTGTAGTTCAATGTTTACATATTCTGTTTAATGGATACTTAAAAATAAATTAAACTGGGATGTCAACCCCTTAGTTCATAAATATTGCTTAAGATGAGATGAATGTAGGCAGCCCTGTAGGCAGGATTTGCTGACCTGGAGAGGAATCTCTCAGACCTTCACTAACTAAAACTGCTCCATAATTGCTCAGAGCAACGGTGAGTAGATGAAATAGACTGAAGGGTTCTTAGATCCTGAAGTATCACAGTCATCAGTACATATTGTTAGCTCAAATTTGAAACATCAGTTCTGCAGTTTGACAGTCAGACTCATGTTTCCTTTATTAAATCTATCATTATTTAGAGCAGAGGTTGGAAAACTACAACCCACAGGCCAAATCAAGCCTAGTTACTGCCTATTTTTGTACAACCCACAAGCTAAGAATGGTTTTTAGAGATGATCCATTGCAATCAATTTGATGATAGGAAACACTGTTTTTGAACCCCAAATTAAGCAAATGTCATCCCCACCCAAAAAGTTCCATTCTTCTCGTTAGCAGGCATATATTACAAAAATAAATGTACTCAATTATTATTATTGTTACATTTTTAATTTTGTCAATCAAAACTGTGCAGGAACATGTTCCTTTTTCTTGTTAAACAGATATCTACATAATACTCTCAGTTTTGCCTCTTGACTCATAAGGCCTAAAATATTTACTGCCTGTCTCCTTATAGAAATTTGCCAAGCCCTGGTTGAAACAGGATTTGTGAACTCATAAGGTGACGGGTGTAACAGCAGTCCATGTCTTCAGGTCCATTGGGGAGCAAATGAAAGAGTCAATCTATTGATGAACATATCTGTAAATAAGAGCTGGGTTTGGTTAGCTAATGAGTAAAATCAGAAAGCAAGTTAAAGGCCTGTGGGTTGTAGTTTTCCAAACTCTGCTCTAAATAATGATAGATTTAATAAAGGAAACATGAGTCTGACTGTCAAACTGCAGAACTGATGTTTCAAATTTGAGCTAACAATATGTACTGATGACTGTGATACTTCAGGATCTAAGAACCCTTCAGTCTATTTCATCTACTCACCATTGCTCTGAGCAATTATGGAGCAGTTTTAGTTAGTGAAGGTCTGAGAGATTCCTCTCCAGGTCAGCAAATCCTGCCTACAGGGCTGCCTACATTTGTCTCATCTTAAGCAATATTTATGAACCAAGGGGTTGACATCCCAGTTTAATTTATTTTTAAGTCACTTATCAGTGGTCGTCCAATATGGCGTACACCAGGAAGATAAATAATGAGGTGTGGGAAACACTGCCTGAACCACAAGGATATGACTTGGCGTTAGAGTATCCACATCTGTGTTGGGCTAATGCTAAAACGGAAGGTGTGGGCAGGTTTATCCTTTCCTGTTATGCCTCAAATTCATAGACCTGTGGTCACTTTCTCTCTCTACCTGTCAGCCTCTGCTTTACGAGGAAAAAGAGAGGTATCCAGATCCAAGGAGTTCTTGGGTTAAGGCGTGATGAGGGGAAAGCACCAGCTAATCCCACATGCTTATTCATAAAAGGCCTGGAAGCAGGAAAGAAGTGGGGGTGAGACAAGGAAATGTGGATGCAAATTTAAAAGGAGTGATCTTAAATCATTTTAAGATCTGTGAGACACCTGGACTCAACTCAAGTTCATTCCCTAATGATGGAGGGTCCCTTCCCAACTTCCCCACTTCCTTCCATCGCCATCTGTCACCATCTCATCCCCATTAAACCATAAAAGAATTAATTCATGAGCAGAGCCAGATCCTATATGGAGTAGGTTTAATAGCTCCATTCCCTGACTCATCTGAGGTGGCCATCTACAGCTGAACACTCTGACCTTGGAAAGATGTGGGGCAAGTTGTTCTTGCCTGGCTCATAAACCTATTGCTTCAGTCTCTGTGTAGCTCTGTGTAGAGCTACAACAGGCCCAAGCCCTGGAAAGGGTGTGTAAGAGGTTTGTAGGACTCTGAATTAGCAGGAAGTCAATTCTGGGACACCGTGCTCTACTGCTCACACTTGAGACAACGTGTCCCTGCCCCAACATAGAGAAAAATCTCCTTCAATTGAAGCCACGCTTTCAAGTATAGGAACTATACTAGCTTGTCTCTTGGTCATATGTATGCAGAGAAGGTTTGTTAGATTAATTTCACAGACATTACAATGAGTGGGGGCAGCATATTTATAAACCTTCCATCTCTTTTAAGACGAATCTGTTTCTACACCAACATTTGATGTGTTAATGACAAGCCCTGTTGGTCTTCTTGTTAACACAGGCCCCAAGGGCCACTGTATTATGGTGTTATTATGTTTGTGCTTGCTAATCAAGTAGTATCACTTGTAAAATTCAAGTCATCTGCCAACCTAGACTAATTTCCCCAGTTAGTTCAGCTTAGAAAGAAACCGCCAATGGCTCCGGGTCAGTGCTATTCTCGACTTATCCACCTTGAGACCAGTTGCTAATTGGGAATTTTCTTCCGAGGATGATAAATCCTAGTAGAAACTAAAAGAACAGGAGAAAAGGCCCCGAAAGCTCCCAGGTTTAAATTTGGCCTCCACAGGCGAAGCACATGGACCTTCTGGAGATACAAACTCCTCCCACCCCACTCACCACCCCACAGACCCCTGGCACGGACCGGCTGTTGTCTCGTTGGCAGGTTCTCAGTGTTCGGCCTGGGCTCGCGGGCGTACCCTCACTTCTGTGCCTTTGGACATGCTGTGGACACCCTCCTGGAAGAGCTGGGCGGGGAGAGGATCCTGAAGATGCGGGAAGGGGATGAGCTCTGTGGGCAGGAAGAAGCTTTCAGAACCTGGGCCAAGAAAGTCTTCAAGGTAATTATGCTCCTGACCTCAGAGACCTGGGGGCTCCCCCCACCCCCAAAGCCGAGTACCTAAGCCACCGAGAAACGGAAGGAACTTGCGCGAACCCTGGTACTTCCTCATGTATCCAGCCAGGATACGGCTTTAGACAACTCACATGAGTTTGGGTAGCCTTAAAACACACAATTTCCCCCCTAGAAACCACCGTTGTCCACCACGGGCAAGGAGTTGGTCCATAAGAAATTATAGAGCCTTGGAATTTGGGGGCTAAGAGGAACCAATCCATCCCTCCTCACATTTAGTAGACAAGTACACAAAAACCATAGAACTGGTTAACCCAACCAGAGTCGCACGGCTTGTTGAACTGGAACTCAGGCCTCACCAATATATCTCTTGAGACAAGCCTATTCCTCTTGTTTTAGATCTTCTCTGACCAATACTGTAACCATTAGCCACATGTGGCCATTTAAATTTAAATTTAAGCTAATTAAAATTAAATGTGATGAATAGATAAATGAAATGTTGTACTCATCCAGTGGAATATTATTCAGCATAAAAAGGAATGAGGTTCTGATCTGTACTACAACCTGGGTGAACCTTGAGGACGTGATGTTAAGTCAAAGAAGCCACAAAAGGCCACACATTTGTTATGATTCCATTTATCTGGAATAAGCTCAGTAGGCAAGTCCATAGACATAGAAAGTAGATTAGTGATTGCCAGGTGCTGGGAGAAGGGGATAATAGGAATAACTGCCAATGAGTAAAGGCTTTCTTTTTGGGGTGATGCAAATGTCCTGGGGTTAGGGAGTGCTAATGTTGAACAATCTTAAGAATGTGCTAAAAACCACTGAACTATGCACTTCGAATAATGAATTGGATGTTATGTGAGTTATATCGCAAATATATATATATATATATATATATACACACGCACATTAAAAACGTAAATAGACTTTAAAACTCCATTCCCTCAGTCACACAAGCCACATTTCCTGTGCTCAGTAGCTATGAGGGGTGAGTGGTTACTCTATTAGTGCAGAGCTTGTCCATCTCCACACGTCATCCTATCGGACAGCACTGTTCGAGATATCAGGTCGTGGGAGAATAAATGAGTACTGGCCTCCTGTCTGCGTGTGGGGCATGATTAAATTGTCCATCCTGAAACCAAAAGCAATGAAGTGGACCCTGGCACACTTACGGGCTCCTTCCTCAGCCCTGGAACACTTTCTCATCAGCAGCCCCAGGACCGAAGGAGGAGAAAAGAGACTATGCAACCTTCTGTCATTAAATTGGCACTTTTCCTCTTTAAAGGAGCACAGGTGGGGAACAAAAGGAAAAACCGAGGCCTCTGAACTGTCACAATTTCTGTGTTCATAAGCCTGTTTCTGCATTTCCTCCCAGACAGGAAAATGTAGAGAGCTTAGGTTTTTCACACCTTGAGGTAATTTGATGGATCTTGTCTTCAATCAACCATTCACAACTGAGTACCCCAGAAGCCGGGCCTATTACTAGGCTCTGAGGGGGGATATAAAAAACATTTTAGAAACGGGGCCCAGGGCGTGCAAAGGTAGTTCAATGTTAGAATTCTCGCCTGCCATGCGAGAGACCTGGGTTTGATTCCTGGTCATGCACTTCCCCTCCCCCAAAAACAAACGAAAAATTCAACAAATGGTGCTGCAATAATGGCATACCCACATGGAAGAATAATGAAATGGGACCCCGCCTTTCAGCATACAAAAAAAAAAAAGAAAAAAATGAGGCCTGCTCTCTCAGGTTCCTATAGACAACTAGAAGAGCTCTGAATAGGCGACCCACACTCTAGAGAGATATGAGAGCCAAATACGTAAGTATGGTTGGAAATGAAGTCTTGACTTACCAAACAAAACCACCCCAGGGAATCAGGGAGCCCAGATTCTAGTCCCAAAGTCTTCAGTAAGCAGCTGTGTGACTTGAAGACATACCTCTTTCCTACAGGGCCTCAGTTTCCCTCTCTGTAAAATGAGCAGGGGAGCAGGTGAACTCTAAGCCACCTCTAGCTTCTAGCACTAGGATGTTACTTTCTCGGTTCAAGAAACTGGCCAGGCAAAACATTTTTGGAATAGAAGGGAAACAAATGTTGCCCTACCCTCAAGGAGCTTACAACCTCCAGAGATAGATTTTAAAATCAACACATGGGGGGGGGTGGGGGGAATGGTGTAAGTTACCCTTGAAAACCTTTTTGAATGACCCATGATTTATCTCAAAATAATTCTGAACAGTGATTCTTAGTATCACTAAGTTTGGAGAATTGATGAACTTGACAAAAAAAAAAAGGAACAGCCAAAAAAATTATATGTGAGTATTCAGGCATTCAATATATTCCACCTTAAATGTAATTTTTAAAATCTCTAGAGGTGAATAGAAAATGGATGGAAATTTCTGAAGGTTTACTTTCTACTTTAATGTTTAGCCTTTAAACATGTTTGTCTTAGGGATAAATGAGATAAAAGTGTTAGGTCTTAAGCAGAGGTTAGATCTTAGAGTCAATAGTAAATATGATGTAACAAGTACATCGAAGGTACTACAAATATATAAAGTGGGTGGGTGGATGGATGGATGGATGGATGGATGGATGGATGGATGGATGAAGGATGGATGGATGGATGGGAGAACAGGTGGGTGGGTAGATGGATGGATGGATGGATGGACAGATGTTTGGGATGGATGAATGGATGGATGGATGGATGGATGGACGGATGGATGGAAGAATGGGTGGGTGGGTAGATGGATGGACAGATGTTTGGATGGATGGATGGAAGGATGGATGGATGAGTGGGTAGCTGGGTGGATGGATAGATGGATGGATGGATGGACGGATGGATGGATGGATGGATGGGTAGACAGATGGAGGTGCACATTCCATGACTCAAAGCTAAGAAGTGTCACTCTTAGCTGAAAATGGTCACTGAAAGCCCTGTGTGTGCCATAGGCAGCCTGTGATGTGTTCTGCGTGGGAGACGATGTCAACATTGAGAAGGCAAACAACTCCCTCATCAGCAATGACCGCAGCTGGAAAAGGAACAAGTTCCGCCTCACCTATGTGGCCGAAGCTCCAGAACTTACACAAGGTACCTCTCACCACCCTCCCTGGAGAGACATTCATTCCAGTGGAGGAAAGGAAAGCCAGGAGATCTGACCTCCAAACAGAGCTTAGAGGAGGGGGTCATTGCTTTGGTGACCCTTTAGTACAGTCCTCCCAAAGTGAATATGATGCTACTGCTCCACCCTCAGTAAAGCATGTGCTTGGAAGTTCCTCTCCCCGTTACTGGTGAGTCATCCTGAGCCATCCTTTCTCAACTCAGTTCAGTGAAATTTGTGTTTTGTTCTCAATTAATCGCAACCACTCACCTATCTGAACCAATGCCTACCCGACCTCTTCCCGTTTAGCTCTTCATTTTAGACCAGAGGAAAGTGGACATGTGAGTAGATGGCCCTCTGCTGGAAAGTTTTTTTGGTGACAGCTACTTAACCCCATCTCAGGAAGGTATCATCTTTCTCCCCACAGGTCTATCCAATGTCCACAAAAAGAGGGTCTCTGCTGCTCGACTCCTCAGCCGTCAAAACCTTCAGAGTCCTAAATCCAGGTAGGAACACCTTGGTGCACCCAATGTTACCCATCTCTGCTCCCAGATGCTACCAACCCCTGTTGGAGAAAGTGCCATAAGACCTCCTTGGCTGCTTTGCAGCATCTGGGTTTCCTTCATTCTCTTTGCCAAGCTCCGACCTGGAGGGAGAGAAAAGAGGAGCTGGTGGTAACCACTGAGAAAAGGGGAGGTTGTATGAGAATGTTTAACAGTGGATCACAGTTTCAGGAAATTACTAATGTTCATTCTACCATAGATCTTAGTCCAAAATCATTTAGTCCAAGCATTGTTGATCATTCTGTGGCAGGCTGAAAAATGGCTCCCCCAACACTGCTTCAATTCCTTTGGGATGACAGAAGGTTCATGACCTTCCAAAACAACTCAGTTCATTTTTGGAAGTCTGAATTAGTAACAAAAATCTTGATATTGAACAAAACCATGTCTCCATAGAATGTCATTTTGATCCCAGTTACACTCTGTGACACCCAAAGCCGATTTAATCCTTCCCAATGAGGCACCAGCAAATAGCCAAGGACATTGATCAAAGCTCGCCCAGGTAATTCCTTCAAATCGTTCTTCCTGAGACCTGGTTTCCCACGCCTTTTGCTTTAGTAAAAGGACACGCTCTGTCCTTCTGGAAATGCCCTTCCCAGACCGGGTCACAGGGCAGCGGCGGTCGCGTGGTCACTGCCCAGCGCCCTGAGGCTAAGGCCCTCCCTGATCTGGACAGGCACCACTAACCCCACCCACGATTGCAGGTGGTGTTCTAAGGCACTGCCGTCTGCATTCTCCCATTGGGCTTACGTCCTTGCCACTCTTAGACATCCAGGTCTTTTCAAAATGGTCAAGTGGGGTGTCCAACCCTCTCCCTGTGTAAGTGAATTTGTTAGCACTAATGAAGGTCTTCGCATTGATCCCTGAGGAACCAAATCTTTTTCACTTTGTACTTCAGGCCCATAAGGAGCCTTTAAAATCGCAAGGCTTTGCTTAGCATTATACAAAGAGTGGGTTCTTGAGCTGGACAGCCCCTGGGTTCCAACCCCAGCTCTGCTCATACCACCGACGCGGCCTTGGGCAGGTCTCTCAGGTGTTCCGAGCCCCATTTCCTTACCTGGAGCGTGGGAATGACGGCGTGGTCTCTCAAAATCCCTGCCAGCAGCCTGGAGAGGAAGTACGTACTATGATCATCCACAGTGTTAAACTGAGAAGCGACAGAGTTCGAGAATGTCAGTGACTTTCCAAAAGTTACACCGACCTGGTTCTCTGCCTCTAAAATCAACGTGTGCCTAATAGCTACACGTAGGGCCCCACAGCTTTGCAAGGCTGCTGAGTATTAAAGACGGGGTACACAGAGCAACTAGCACGTCATAGATCCCCCCAACTCTCCCTTTCTCCATCCCAGCTTTATGTCCCCTGCAGGCTTAGTATGCCTGCTTTCTACACAGTCTTACAAGCTACAGTCCTACTGTCTCACATTCTTTCCTAAGTAGTTTCTCAAACACTAAAGAAGCAGATGGGGAAATTAATCTCTGAATAATTAGTTAAATGCAATCATCAGACCATGAAGATCTGTGACACAAAAAAGAAATCTGTACTTGATACATGCGCTTTACTTCCCATTTCTGCCCCCTGGAAAGGTACAGCTTAAGTAGCATTGGAAGAGAAGAGGCTATGAATCCATTAGAAAGTACTTTCAGCAGTAAATTGTAAGAGACCAGGTGACAAAAATTACTCCCTAAACCTGTAGTACCTAAGCCACAAGGAAACGTGCAAATGTTTTGATGCTAAATTGGACCAAAATCCAGCGTCATCCACTGCCCAGCTTTTGGCTAATCCCAAACTAAAGGGGAAAGTGACTTAAAAGACACTGTTCCCAACAAGATTAAGAACTGGAATATGATATTACAATCAGTTATGGATTAGCACCAAAAGTACCAGATTGCATCTGGGTCTTTATTTCTTTAAAAGCGTGCTTTGTGGCACTACCCACTTTCAGACTTAATGTCACTTCCAGCTTTATAGGCTCTATATTGAAAAGAAGAAGAAAAGAATAAGTGAGTGAAAAAGCTTTGACACACTCTTCTAATTTCCCTGCCAAGGCTGAAGACAACTTTCTAGCCCAGAGGAACATAACCAAGATAATGCAAATCGCCCCCACCAGAGAGACCTTTAATTGCAAATAAAGTGCTTAAAAGGAAGGAAAAAGCCTTGTGAGGGTCATTTTGGCAAATCAAAAGAGAGAAATTACCTCAGTCGCCAGCATGGGTAGGGGGTAGGTGAATTTTCTAACGTGCACGGAACAAGTAGCAAATAATACAGACGTGGGTATAATGGATGGCTAATGAGCAGGGTGCATATAGAAAGCCCTGGAAACCAGAAGGAGGAGGGGAAGTGCAGCGCTTCAATGAACCTCTAAGGGTCATAGACAAGTCAAGTCACAAGAGAATAAAGGAAGGAGGAAAGATCAGCAAGAGCAAAGATGCAGAAGGGGTTCTGAGCCCTGGGATATTTTAGTGAGTGGTAGGACAGGATGGCAGAGAGTTCTTCATGAGAAAAATCTCGATTCTCTTCCCTCTGATAAATTGCTTCTCTCCAACCTTCCCCGTATCACCATCCGACCGAATTCCAAGTGTCATCCTTGCCTCCTCTCTTTCCTGCACTCCGTACATGCAATCTCTCCATTGTGTGGTCCTTTAAACTACATCTCAGCTCCACAACTGCTTCCATGGAATCTATAGTCTTCTCTGCTCTGGGTGACTAGAAGTGCCACCTGACTTCTCTTCCTTATTTATTGGCTTTTCTCCCAAGGGTCCATTTTCCATATGCAACCAAAGAACCCTTTTAACAATGTAAACCCAAACATATCACTCCCCAGTTTAACACCCTCTAATGGCTTCCCACCGGACTTAGGAAAATCACCAGACTCCTTGCCATGACCAGTCTGGCTCCTGCCCAGCTCTCTGACCTCCTTCTCCTACTGCCCACGCCTGTGCTGACTGCTCTCCAAACATTCAGACCTCCTTTCCTTTCCTCACATATGCCACACATATCGCTGCCCCAGGGCCTTTGCACTTGCTGTTTCCTCTACCAGGAAGACTCTTCCTTCAGATCTTTGCATGCTGTGCCGATTCCCTCTTATTCAGGTCTCTATTCAAATGTCAAGTCACCATAGAGGTCTTCCCTGGCCCTCCCTTATGACTTAGCCCACTGCCCCCAGCCCATCACCACACACCTGCGTCAGCAAACCCGCCTGAGAGCTGTTCCAGTTACTTCTCAACGGGAGCCTTTTTCATGACTCTCTCCCTGGTGCCTAGAACAGTGCCTGACACTCATTATAAATTTGTTGACCAAAGGAACCTTCGTAACTCAAACTGCTCACAACTGATAATATTTATACTTTTCATTGAAGAATGTGCATTCACTGTTTTAAAAACATTTAATGCTGGACATTATAACGCAGACTGTTCTTTTATCTATAAACCCATCATGGAGACACTGCCATGTGTGTGTGTGTGTGTGTGTGTGTTTCCTGTAAGTAAATGAAAATACACCATGCATGCAATGGTGGCTCAGTGGCAGAATTCTCACCTGCCATGCCAGAGACCCAGGTCCCATTCCCGGTGCCTGCCCATGCAAAAAAAAAAAAAAAAAAAATACGCCATGCGCACGGGTGGAGAGGCCCAGTTGGCTGCTGCAGTCCCAGAACAGAACTTCTGCCACCCTCATGTGAGTCCCAGGCATAGAAAAAATATAAATAAGCCTAGGAAATCCTACACTTAGGAACCCCCAGGGGAACTGAGATATAAGACTCCTGGTCCTCGGGGCAGTGCCATCTGGGAGATCACTTCCTGCACAGCCCCAGGAGTGAGCTCAGCAAGGTGGCCTGGGGCCACACGGCCATTCCACACTGGGGTTCGGGCTCAGCAAGTCCATAGCTCAGCAAGTCCCCTTGGTGGTCGTCCCAGCCAGGGCAGAGCCCGGGCCCACCCTCTCACGTCCCCAATGGCGGCCTTCGCAGGTGGGCATCTCCCACCCTGTACCCGCCTGACCACCCTCTGCCACTGTCCAGAGACCTGGGAGAGATGGTGGCGAGCGAATGAGAGCCAGGCCCGCAAGCTCGGCCCTGTGCGTTTCTCCTTTGCAGCGGTCGGAAGAACGGAGGCAAATAGACTTCTGAAAGAAAGCGTGCTGATGTGGGAGAAGGTGGGAATTTGAGCTGGTGGCCTTTGCAAGGGCTTCCTCTGAGTAGCCAGAGGTGGCCCCCAAATTGGAATCCCACGGCGCTCCCTGGTGGCTCTCGGCCTCCGCCGAGTCCCTTCCTGGGACCCGCAGAGGGTGAAGATGCCTTTAGTTCCTGGGGAGCTCAGAGCCCTGCGAGACCAAACAACTGATGAGCTGGGTGCCCCAAGAAGGACAGGGGAGGTGGGATGCCAGACCTAACACAGCCCTCCACAGTTAGGGTCGCCATGTTTCCCGCTGCCATGCTAGCGACAGGATTGCCTCACTCCAAGAAAAGAGGTGGCACCCAAAGAATGTGCCACTGCAAATATTTTTAATAATGGTGGCTATTTGGAGCACAAAAGGACTCTTGATTGTTCCAAAAAAAACTCCGTTAAATAGTCATTGGTCTATTCAAGCGTTGTTGTACGTACCATAGAGAATGTAGAGACTTCATGTTGAATTTCAAGTGCCTCCATCAACCGAAAACAACTGGCAGTGAAGACAAAGCAAATCTGAAACGTGGAGGGAAGTCAAAGAGTGCAAACGATTTGGTTTCCCGAAGTGTGATCGATCCCAAAGTTTTCAGGAATTGCGTAAAATGCGGTGCCTCTATATAAAAACAAAACAAGAAAAAGGGACCAGAATGATCATATTATGAAGATTCATCCTTGAAGCCATTTGTGTTAACACAGGCCTCCTGCACTTAAAACACAAAAAATCAGTGCAAAAAGGCATGACCCAGCAGGAAGAAACGGATTTCTTTCTGGGTTGTTGTTTTTTTTTTTTTCGGCTCTCAATATTTTTTAATATTGTTGGATTTGTACCTAACAGGAACCTGAGCTTAAGGTCAAATCTTTTTCTCTTTACCATCAAGATATGAGGGCCCCTGGTTGCAGAAGGGGGTGGAATTTGGATTTCCTAGGACGAGGACTTTCACAGATTGGGAAAACTTCCAACGGCCCCAGAGGAGTAGCAATCCTTGAGAAAACAAGATATCAGAACAGAGACTGTACCAGCAGCTGGCTAACCCTGAGATTTTGAGATTTCTTCATTCAGTGAACATTTTTTTTTGAGCACCTACTATGTGCCATGTGTTGTTCTAGGCTTTGGGGATAGAGCAGAGGTCAAAACAGACAAATTCCCTTCCCTTATAGAGTTTATGTTGTACCTGAAGGGAACAAGCCATAAACTATATAAGGAAGTCAATTATACTGTAGATAGATGACGGTAAGTGCAACAGGCAAAAATGAAGCAGAAGCATGCACAGGGAGTTCAGTGGTTAGAATGCCTGCCTTTCATGAGGGAGACCCGGGTTCAATTCCTGGACCATGCACCAAAAAAAAAAAGAAGCATAATCAGGAAAATAGAAAAGCAGAGAGGTCTGGGGCCTGCACCCTTGAGTTCTCCAATGTCCAGAGCTTGGGGAAATGAGAAGGAACCAACAATGGAGCCTGGGCAGGAGGAGAGGCAGGAGATCCTGAGATGCTAGCATGCAAAAGAAGTAAGGGGGTCTAGAAGGAGGGAGGGAGCAGTGATGGCCAGTGCTGCTTCCATGATCAAGATGGACATTGGCAACCAGCCATTGGCTTTGCAAGTATTTGCTCATGGATGAGGTTGATCAAAGCCATGGTGTGGAACGGTGGGGAACAGAAGTCTGGTTGGCCTGGGCCCCAGTGAGAATTGGCCTTTGCTCCCCAACAGACAAAGGAACAAAGAAGAGGGGGAGGTAGCTGGTGGCCCTTGTCCAACTGTCCCCCAACTCTCTCCTCCAGCCGATCCACCATCTTCGTGCGTCTCCACACCAATGGGAATCAGGAGCTGCAGTACCAGCCTGGGGACCACCTGGGCGTCTTCCCTGGCAACCACGAGGACCTGGTGAATGCACTGATGGAGAGGCTGGAAGACGCACCCCCTGCCAACCAGCTAGTGAAGGTGGAGCTGCTGGAGGAGAGGAACACGGCTTTGGGTAACTTCAGCCAGGCGAGGCACCCCCTGCCTGGCCATTCCCGGGCCCCTGCCCTTCTCCAGGGAGTTCCAAAGGCAGGGAGGGGGCTTCTGTCTTCCTTCAACTGTAACAGCAGCTGGAAATTACAGCCTTCTTCACCACTGCCCCACAAGTAAAGAGCAGCTGAAGTCTGACCCTGAGCTCAATGGCCAACTCAACACTAGACCCACAATTTTTCTTTGTTTGTTTTTTGTTTTTTGACATGGGCAGACACTGGGAATCGAACCCAGGTCTCCGGCACGGCAGGCGAGAACTCCGCCTGCTGAGCCACCGCGGCCTGCCCTGGACCCACAATTTTGACCTCATTAACGCAAATTCTAACCAGTTTAAGTAACCATTCCTTACATTCACACTAATACGCTCTCAAAGGGAAATGAGGCTCAGTGCTTGATTGTAGCAGGCACAGGTAAGCTTAGGGCTAAGGTGTGAGTCGACGCTTCGCTGCAGTGGGCACAGGTGACCTTGAGGCTCAGGTGAAAGGGGCTGCAGCGGCCTTGCATGGCAGCCTGTGACACACTGACCTATCAGTTTTATGAAGGCGTCAGAGCAGAATATGGAGAAAGTACAGAGCTCCAACTCTGATGAAATGCCTTAGGAAACACCGCTTTGGAGAGAGACACTTTCTCTTACTAAATCCAACCCAGCCTGTTTTCCCTCCAGAGTTGGAGCAGAGTTTTATTTATCTGGGGTTGAGCTCCTGGTGAAGTAGAGGCTTATGTTGAGAGGTTATATTGGATGGAAATACATAGAAGCAATACAATGTAGTAGCTGGAAAAAGGTCTGGAATAAGACTGCCCAGCTTCACACTTAACAAGCTGCATGGCTTTGGGCAGATTCTTTAACCTGTCTGTGCTTCCATTTTACTTATCTGTAAAGTGAGGGTAATAATAACACCCACTGCATAGAGCTGTTGCGAGGATTAAATGACAATAATGAAATAGTAGTTGGCATATAAAAAGTACTAGATAAATGTTAAACATGTTTACAATTTTTCAACATTAGAATCCCCCTTGGAGGGATGAGATGCTGATACTGGGAGAGGACAAATGGAATCAAAATAGACTCATATCTCATGCTCACTTGGGGGCCCACCACATAGAATGCCAGTGGAATGTCTCTTGCTATTTTAATAGTTTTCTCCTCCTTTCATAATTATTAATAATTATTAATAATAATTAATTCTTTTTAAATTTGGGGGGATTTTGCCTAGTTGATTTGGGGGATGCTACTTGCACAGGGTCCCCAGCCCTGGGTGTGGCCGTGGGGTACGGAAGGCAGCGAGCTGAGTAGCCGCTTAGCCCGGGGACTGGCCTGCTCTCCCGGCCCCAGGAGCAGGCCCGGCCTCCCCGCTCTCCCCACCCACCCACCCCCACGCCCACTGCACCTCCACAGGGGTCATCAGTAACTGGACAGACGAGCACCGCCTCCCGCCCTGCACCGTCTTCCAGGCCTTCAAGTACTACCTGGACATCACCACGCCGCCCACGCCCCTGCAGCTGCAGCAGTTTGCCTCCCTGGCCACCAGCGAGAAGGAGAAACAGCGTCTGCTGGTCCTCAGCAAGGTGGGTCCCTGGGCCCTTCCCATCCCCGGGGCTGCGTTTCACTCATACTCCCTGGAGCCTCGTGTGGTTATTACATCAGTTGTCCAGCAGATGGCAGTGTCCAAGAAGGGCGCCATTTGCTAGTTTGCAGGACGCTCGACTGGCCAGTCCTTCTTGGCCAGTCCTGGCCATCCTCCCTCGTTCTGAGGCCTGACGGAATGAAAGTGACCCCCTTGAATCTCAGAGTTCTCTGCCTGCGGTAGAAATGCCATGCTCTTGTATCCTTCTTTCTTGGGAGCCCTTGAGCTTCCATTAGTTGGGCCATACTTGGAGCAGGAAGAAACTGAGAGAAACCCACAGAGTCCTGGTTTACTGATAAGCCTTTTCCCAGGCAGAGAAGCTGGGTTAGGACTGCAAGAGGTAGGAGGCCTCCGATGGTAAGGTGACCTAAGGTGACCCACGGTGATCCAAGGTGGCTCAAGGTGACCCAAGTGCTACTTTCCCACCCTTGCTTAGAAACAAAGGACTCATCTTGCCCAAGTTGGGGCAAAGCCATGCTCGGTAAGAATCCTACCAGGAATGACCCTGCTTCCTCCAGCAGGGTCTCCTTCACAGGAAGTAAGCCCCAAGCGAAGCATGGCTTAACTGTCTTCTGCTCTCCAGGAGGGGATCACACGGTGGGCAGTGTGCACAAGGCTAATGCAGTGAGCACGAGGCTAATGCAGTGAGCACGAGGCTAATGCAGTGAGTGCATCTTATTTAGAAATAGGAAAATGAAAACCAGAAGGAACATTTAGAGAGTTATAAGCTATTACCTCTGGAGGGTTGGAAACAGGTGGAAGACCGTTATTTTACATCGTAAGCCTTACCAAATTATTTAACTTTTTAAACTATGTCGCTATACAACCTTGATTTTAAATTTTAAATTAATGGTGGAGGGGTGGAGGGATAGACTATGAAAAGGGGCCAGATTGCACTGTTTGCACAGGATTACTTAAAGTAGCATTGGATGTAACTGCATGGGGTTGTCAGCTTCCTGCAAAAAGCAGACCCCAAGTTGGACATTGATGAACACAGATCTTTATTAGAAGGAACACCTGTGTGAAATTGAAAATGAAGCGGGCTCCAGATAAAGGTGGGAGAACCAGCAGCCCACAGAACAAGTCTGACCCCAAGTGAAGGAGAAGGAGGGAAGGGTGAGTGGAAGCATGCTACACTGCAAAACAGCCTAAGAAAGGACTGGCCAGGTCTTTAGGGAGCCACAAGCCCAAATCTGCCACCAAAATCCCGTGTCCCAGGAATGGCCCCACCTCAGTATCCCCATCGGGCTAGTCATCGGCTCAGAGCAACCCAGGGAGAAACCAGGCCCGCCACCAACAGAGTATGAATGTCAGTTTTAGACACACCGCGCTCCCTGCAGCTGGAGATCTGCGAGACGACATCTCCCGGACACCACACCCTAGCGGCAAAGCAAGGACGGGGTTTAGGAACACGGGGGAAAGCTTTGTTATATAGTGAACGGAGCCTCCTATGACAGCAATCAGGGACTGCCCGGAGCAGCTTCAGAGATTTAGGAAACTCCAGAGCCCCTGGGAGTTGCTCTGCTCCCTGGTAACCGCTGGGCTTTGCTGTCAGCACAGCCCCAAGCACAATCCTCCTTACCCCCAGCCTGTCCCTCTGGGGCTGTCAGCTGAAGTCTTGAACATAGCCCGTGTGCTCTGCGGACGCATCTCCAGCCGTAGCAACCAGCGTACCACAAGTCTGCGTTCAGTGCCCGCCGTGGCTCCTGGGCTCAGCAGCTCGTGCCTGCCTCCTACAATGCATCTCTCCTGCCCTTCGAGAAATAGCAGGAGAGGACAGGGGCTAGGGGCACAGACTCTGGGCGCAGACCGCCTGGAGCAGAAGTCAGCACAACTTTTCCTCTAATGGGCCAGAGAGTAAATATTTCAGGCTTGTGAGTCATTTTATCTCTGTGGAACTACTCGATTCTGCCATTGTAGTCCAACAACATAGACAAATAAGTAAAGGAATGGGCGTGACCGTGTTCCAATCACACTTTATTTATGAACACTGAAATTTGGGCTTCATATAGTATTCGTGTGTCATGAAATATTCTTAAATATTATTATTCTTTTGATTTTTCCCCCAACCATTTAAAAACGTACCTACAACTCTTAGCTCGTGGACATACAAAAACAGTGGGCTGCCGTTTGCCAACCCCTGGCATACATTCAAAACCCAGCGTCAAGCCCACCTCTGATTGAGATGGAGGACTGAGATGCTTTAAGGCTCAACTTCACGCAGAGGCTGTGAACAACCAGCAAGAACTGGCAGAAACCTCCTTCTCAAAGCTCCAGAAAGCAAAGGACTAAGTAATAGGGCAAGCACTGAATCAAGAGGAAGGCTTCTTTAAGAAGTGGTAGGGTCTCCTAGAACCCTGGCTGTCCCCTCCCCCACCCCATCATCAGCTCGGTGCAGATGAGCCCATGCTCCCAGTGCAGTTCCCTGGTCCCAGTTCCTGAGGAAGCAGAGTAACCCTCATGCACATGTCTGGGCCAGTCTATTTTGTGGTAGCCTGAGGGACTCACCATCCTAGAACTTGTCCTGAATATAGAAGGTGGCTCACAAGCGCTCTTACAGATGCTGTGGGAGAACAGTCAAGGCATGCTGGCAGGAACAAGGGATTGATGGCTATAGGACATACAGAGCAGTACCCAGGACTATGAGGAAACTATTTCCTAGGAAAGAGGGGACATTCATATCCACGTAAATGGGGGAATTCCTAATGCCGCATGCACACACCACAGACAAGATACATGCACAAAAAGGGTCAAGGAGACTCCTGTGCTTTGGCCTCGAACTATTCTCTAAACTCATCGAACAGATAAGCTCTGAAGGAGAGCACTTTCACAGGACAATCTGCTAAAAAAGACCCTTCGTTTTTTCTTAGCTCCTGGCTTACAAGGAAAATTCAGTCATAACATGAGCTTAAGGAACAGATGACTCAAGAGTCTAAATTCCAGTGATAACACATTAAAATATCAAAATTTCCAGGCTTCAATAAAAGCTTACAAAACATACGAAGAAACAGGAGTTGATGGCCCAGGCAAAAGAGAAAGCATGAGAAACCATCAACCAGAAGGACCAGACCTGGGTTATACCAGAAAAAAGCTTTTAATAAATGCTCCTAAATATGCTCAGAGAGCTAAAAGAAAATGTGTACAAAGAACTAAAGGAAGTCAGGAAAATAACAGATGAAAATGAAAAGAATATTTTAAAAATTATGGAACTGTGAAAAGGAAACAAAGCTGAAGACCACAGAAACAGACATTTAAAATTCCCTCAAGGGGTTCAGTAGCAAATTGGAGCTGGCAGGAGAAAGAACCAGTGAACCTGAAGATTAGACAATCGAAATCATTCAGTCTAAGAAGCAAAAATAAGAAAGAATGAAGAAAAGTGAACAGAAACTGAGCGACCTGTGGGATCAGGTATACCATTATACCCTTGTCAGAGTCCCAGAAGAGAAGAAAGAGAGGAAGGGACAGAAAGAATACTCAGAGAAATGATAGATGAAAACTTCCCAAATTTAATGAAAAACATGAATATGCACATCCAAGATGTTCAAAGAACACCAAACAGGATAAACCCAAATAGACCCCCATAACATGGTATAGTATAGTCAAACTGTCAATGCCAAAGATGAAGAGAGAATTCTGGAGACCACAAGGGAGACCCAGTATGTCACATACAAGGGATTTTTGATAAGATTATATGCTGATTTCTCATTGGAAACCATGGAGGCAGGAGGCAGTGGGAGGACACACTCCAAGTTCAGAAAGCAAAAAATCTGTCAACCAGGAATTCTATACCCATCAAAACTGTCTTTCAAAAATGAGAGATGAATTGAGACATTCCCAGATAAACAAAAGCTGAAGGACTTCATCACCCCTAGACCATCCCTCCAAGAAATGCTCAAGGGAGTTCTGCAAGTTGAAAGGAAAGGACAGTAGCTCGAAGCTGCATAAACAAATAGATCTGGTAAAGATAATGACATGGGTAACTATGAATACCAGTGCTATTTTATTTTTATTTGTAATTCTAATTTTTACTTCCTATAGGATCTAAAAGATAAATGCATAAAATGTACTGATAAATTAGTGGTTTTGGACTTATAATGTCCAAACATGCAATATATGGCAAGAACCACACAAAGGTGGGGGGGGGTATAGGAGGATAGTTTGTATATCCTATTGAAAGTTGGTTAGTGTAATTGGTATCAGAGCTAACAAGATTATTATAGATTGAGGATGTGAAATTTAAGCCCCATGCTAACTGCAAAAGGAAAGTATCAGAGAATATGCGGACTCATAGAGACAGAAATTTGGGTGCAGGTTTCCAAGGTCAGAGGGAAGGGGGAACAGAGAGTTGATGTATAATGGGTATAGGGCTTCTGTCTGGGGAGAAGGGAACATGTGGGTAATGGGAGGTGGTGATGGCAGTGCAATATTGCAAATGTGATTAATCCCATCAAATGGTACACTTGGGAATGGTTGAGATGGGAAATTGTGTGTTGGATATGTGGTCCCACAATTAAAAAAAAAAGAGAGAGCAACTTAAGAGAAAATGACAAATAAATGTAATATGTGACCCTGGGTGGGATCTGGCAAGGAAGGAAGAAAGGCTCAAAGGGGCATTGCTGGCACGTGAAAAAAATTGAATATAGATTGTAAGCTTTACATTGATGTTAAATTGCCTGAACTTGATAACTGCAATTAAAGTGGTTACATAAGTGAATATCCTTGTTCTTAGGAAGTGTGCATGGCAGGATTAAGTGTCCGATGGCCTAATGTTCACAACCTACACTCAGGCGTCCAAAAAATTGATGAGTAACAGCAAGTGTGGCAAAAGACTAAAATTGGTGGATCTGGGTACAGGACGGTGGGAGAGGGTCATAGGGCTATATCGGAGTTCTCTGTATGGGATTTGTATTATTTTTGTATTTTTGGTCAACACTAGACCATCCCTACGAGAAATGCTAAAGGGAATTCTGTGGGTTGAAAGGAAAGGGCAAAAGACAATAGATTGAAGCTGCATAAAGAAATAAGGATCTCTGGTAAAGATCCTGTAAGTTTGAATGTATTTCAAAAGAAGAAGTCAACAACAACCACAACAAAAATTAGCATCATCACATAATAGCCATGGGAACTCCATGACCCTCAGTTTCCTCATCTATAAAATGGGGATAACAATAATCCTTACTCATAAGGTCCTTGGGGGAATTAAAACCTGGCACAGAATAATTGCCATCTTACTGTTCGTTGTCAGGACTTCTGTTTGCTTCCTGCCCTGGACGTCCTGAAGCCCTTGTGGGCAATAAGCACCCAGAGCAGGGTTCCAGCTCCCCTCTGTCCTTCCCCTTGCACAGGGCTTGCAGGAGTATGAGGAGTGGAAATGGGGCAAGAACCCCACCATCGTGGAGGTGCTGGAGGAGTTCGCGTCCGTCCAGATGCCCGCCACCCTTCTGCTCACCCAGCTGTCCCTGCTGCAGCCCCGCTACTATTCCATCAGCTCCTCCCCAGACATGTACCCCGATGAAGTGCACCTCACTGTGGCCGTGGTCTCCTACCGCACCCGAGGTGGGCAGAAGCCCCGGGAGGAACTTGGGGTCTGCATTTTCCCCCGAGGGGCCCCTGTAGGTCTGCCCAGACAGCTGTGTGGCCAGGCCAAATCCCAAGCCCCTGGGAGGGAATTCACCCCCAAGGCCAGGAAACTGAGGGGAGCAGCGGAGCAGGCGGGTGTTCCCTTAGGCAGAGCCCACCCCAGGCAGAACTGGGAAGGAGGAGGCGTGCATATTAGGGAGTCAGCCACTCCCACGGCCTGAGGTCACCTTTTATCCCCTCATCTTCACCCCCCTCCATCTCCCCACCCCCCAAGCAAAAATGAGACCAGGCTACCCCTCGGCCAGGCCTTCGGGGAACTCTCCACTGCCTGAGGCCTGGGTGGTTGGGGACCAGTCAGCTAATGCAACCTCTGCCCCTACATTTTCCCTCCTTGATAAAGCAACTGAAATGCTCAAGGCTTAAGAGAGCTCTGCCTGGGATCCCAGCAAGCCGCGTACTGAAGGGAACTTTCCCTGAGGCAGGATTTGAATCTGACACCCTCCTTTCCATCGGGAACCTGGGCAGTTTCACAGCCACAAGCTCTCGCCCTCAGTACTACCTTCCTCTTCCCTTTCAGAGGAAGGGTGGTAGACACTGAATTCCAGGGCAGGGGCGAGGCCTCAGCCTTGTGGGTTTTCTGTGGAGGGGGGCAGGAGAAGCTGGGTGGCAGTAGCCCAGCCAGCCCGCCTCGGTTGTTTTCCCAGATGGAGAAGGGCCCATGCACCACGGCGTGTGCTCGTCCTGGCTCAACCAAATCCAGGCTAACGAAGTGGTCCCCTGTTTCGTGAGAGGGTGAGTGGCAGTCAGCGAGAACTGTGAGGCCATCCCAAATCTGGACATGACACCCTGAGCCCAGGTTCGGGGCTCTGGAGGGATGCCTGGGTCGGGCAGGGCAGGGAGGCAGCACCTGGCATCGCTCCGAATTGGTAAGGAATTGGGATCATGGGATATAGCACTAGCAAGCTCAGCAATTCGCTAGTCCAGTGCAGTTCAGTGCAATAAATATTTCTCAAGTGCATACGCTGTGCTAGGTGGTGGGCTGCAGTCGAGAACCAGGCAGATGCACTCTCAGCCTTTGCAGGTATATGGACTAGTAGAAATAGCATCCAAGTTCTACTGGCCTGCCCCCATCTGTCTCTTGTTTCTTAGCGTTGGGGAAGACATGGCCATCCCCATCCAGTGTGAATACTCTGCAAGAACTGGAGACCTCTAGTTCTTGGAATCTTCCAAATCAGTGGCACTCCCACCCTGCAAATGGGCACCTGGCCCAGGCCGAAGGCTGCACGTTCCCTGGGTCCCTACCTGAGATGGCCACCCCCACCCCTCCACCCCTGCCGAGGTCCAACTCGTCTTGACCACGTGTGAGCCCAGCCAGCCTTCTGACCCTCTCTTCCCTGTTCAGGGCACCCAGCTTCCACCTGCCCCGAAATCCCCAAGTGCCCTGCATCCTGGTTGGTCCAGGCACTGGCATCGCCCCTTTCCGAAGCTTCTGGCAGCAGCGGCAGTTTGATATCCAACACAAAGGTGGGTCACGGTCCGGCAGCTGCTGGACTTGTAGCCCCTGGAGGCGGTGGGTCTCAGCAGCCCCCAGGAATGACAGGGTTCTCTGTCCATTGCATTACAATCTGCAGGTGGAGGATGCGTTACTGACCTCATCCTTCGGTAATGTCATAGATAATTCAGAGGACCTAGCCCAACTTATCTCCCCACTGGCCAGGGGCAGGGGCCTGAATCCCATCCCCAGAGGATGTTTCTTGGACCATCAACATGGCTTAAAATGCAGATACCGCGGTGGGGGGGGGGGGCATTAAGCCTTATGAAATAGATGCATTCATGCGATTGGCCCCAAGACTGTTACTGAAGAGCAGGACTTGCTTTGGGAGACACACAATAAATCAACTTTGGGAGAAGGAGAGAGAGAAAGAAACCCACGGTTGAGGCACACCCTGAACAAGGAGGTGCTGAGATGTTACTAAGTGCAAGCCTTATTGCAGTCACTGGGATACAGCACTGAATACGGAAAGAAGAAACAGCCAAAACCACCTGTCCCCTCGGAGCTGTCATTCTGGCAGCACAGCTAACAAGCGTAAAGGGCTTTATGGACAAGCCACGACTCTGATGCTTTCCATTTAAATCTCACAATAACCCCATGAAGTAGATGCTGTTATTATTTCCATTTTGCAGATGGGGAAACTGGGGCATAGGAAGTTGGAGTAAATTGCTCACCATCACACAGAGCTGGAATTTGGACCCAGGCAATCTGGCTCAAGAACCTGGGATCCAGTGGCTGGGGGGGCGGGGATTACTAAATAGCTAAGGGACAATGGAAGGCTGTGGACACCCAGAGAAGGAAAGCGCCAGAGTCTGAACAGACCTCACCCGCTCCCCTTGGTGTGTGTGCACATGTGTGCACGTGTGCCTGTGCGCCCGTGAGTGTGCCTGTTTGCATGTATGTGCACACGTGTGTGTGTACATGTGTGTGTGTGAGCACATCTAATCATCTGCCCCCGTGTCCGTGTGCCTTGTCCCATGGCACGCACAAGGGTTCACAGCCCTCCAGCCCTGGCATCCCTGCCCCCCTCCCCCAAATCAGGCCCCAGTGCTGTTAGTAACCCAGCGTCTTCCTGGTCCCAGGAATGAGTCCTTGCCCCATGGTCCTGGTCTTCGGGTGCCGGCAATCCAAGATTGACCACATCTACCAGGAGGAGACCCAGCAGGCCAAGAACAAGGGGGTCTTCAGAGAACTGTACACGGCCTACTCCCGGGAGCCAGAGAAACCAAAGGTAATGCCTGGCTCAT
>PVIY010022832.1:0-16965 GCA_004026745.1 Myrmecophaga tridactyla | reverse complement strand
CACAGGCATGCTCCTACCGGATCCTGGGGAGGTTCAGGGGATCCCAGAAAAAGCACCAGGACAGCTGGGTAGGGGCAGTCAGAGGCTCCGGGCAGTGGCTATTTGCCAACCAGTGTGGTAGTACATCAATGTTTTAGTAACCAGTACCATCGTGCCACAATGTGCCTCAGTGTCAGCCTTGCCAAGCCATATTGAAGAATGCAAACAAATTCCCTAGAGGCTTTGTTCTAGTTTCCTAGCTGCTGGAATGCAACACACCAGAGACGGATTGGCTTTTAATAAAAGGGGATTTATTTTGTTAGCTCTCCAGAGGAAAGGCAGCTAACTTTCAACTGAGGGCCTTTCTTACGTGGGAAGGCACAAGATGGTCTCTGCTGGCCTTCTCTCCAGGCCTCTGGGTTCCAATAACTTTCCCTGGGGTGATTTCTTTCTGCACCTCCAAAGGCCTGGTCTGAGCTGCGAGTGCTGAGATGAGGTATGCTGAGCTGCTTGGGCTGTGTTATGTCGTGCTCTCTCATTTAAACACCAGCCAATTAAGTCAAACCTCATTCAGTGCAGTAGGCACGCCTCCTAGCTGACTGCAGATGTAATCAGCAACAAATGAGGTTCACGTACCATTGGCTCATGTCCACAGCAACAGAACTAGGTGCCTTCACCTGGCCAAGTTGGCAAGTGAATCTAACTACCACAGCTCTCATGCCCCATTGCCCCACTCGCATCCTCTTGGCCCACTGTTTAGCTGTTGCTGCAGTAGCCAGCTCTGCACAGATGTCACCTGACCTAGCCGCCCACCTGGCCCCAGGAGCTCTGGATATCTGCCCCGGGGCTTCTCCATGGCTGCTGCTTAAGAGGCCGACAGTTGGAAATGTGCAGGCATCAACACCCCATAGGGGTGCCCATTGACCACCAGAGCAGAGGAGCAGATGCATAATGCCCCCTCCTTATGCCCCTCCAGGCAGAGTTGAGCTCCAGTTGCCCAAAGTAGGGAGCAGCTCATTCACACATACCCTCGGGTGGCTTTCCCACCTTCCTTATTTCCCAGCCCTCCTGCTCCCCGGCATCTGTTCCCAACCAAACTACCTGCCCGCCCGGCGCTGCCTTAGGCTGTGCTTTCTGGGGCAGGGGAAGCTCCCTAAGATAGGAGCATTCCAAGGCCTGACCTCTTGCACGGCTTCTCCTGCGCCCCACAGAAATACGTGCAGGACATCCTGCAGGAGCAGCTGGCGGAACCCGTGTACCGAGCCCTGAAGGAGCAAGGGGGCCACATTTACGTCTGCGGGGACGTCACCATGGCGGCCGATGTCCTCAAAGCCATCCAGCGCATCCTGACGCAGCAGGGGAGACTCTCGGTGGACGACGCTGGCGTGTTCATCAGCAGGCTGAGGGTGAGCGGCCAGTTGGCTTTGCAGATCCCCTTTCCAGCACCCACCCCCTGTCCCCTCTTCCTCACCTTCCACTCACAACTAGGGTGTGTTCGTAAGTCATGGTTGAGAGAGAAGAAAGGAGCACTGGAGAAGCAGAGGCATAATCCAAACGGGGTCGGGGCTGTGGTGTGTAAGAATCATGAGCTGTGGACCTCCAGGGAGCTGGACAGAAACGATCCTCTTTTTAGCAATCCGACTTTACCTCCTCCAGGGACCAAGTCCCAGCCCTGCCCTGTGCAGTTGTGCAGGTCAAGCACTGCACAAAAGAGATTGTCCAAGGGGGCAAGTGGGAGTTAAAAGTGCCCCCATCCTCGGCCCTCCAAGCCACGCTCCTTGGCATGGATGTGTGTCCAGTCAGAAGAAGGGGTGCCTTTTCCTAATTTACTCAAAGACCCAGGTGAGATTAGTGGCAGCCCAGCAAGCAAAGGCAGCAAGAAACTGCCCCAAATAGAAAAATCAGAACCCCAGACTTCCATAAAGCTCCATGGGCGACCCCTTCCTTAACTCTGTGGCCATTATCAAGCCTGAGTCAAACATTTCTGCAGAAGAGTCCGTTGGTCAACATCTATGCTAAACACCCATAGGTAAAAAAGGAACTTTCTGGTAGAAACGTCAGGGATCAGAGGGGAGCTGTGGCGCCCCCATTCCAGCCACTCAGCCTTCCTGATACCACCCTTGGGAGACGATTTCGTAGATTCCCCCAGGGCTTTGAAGAATAAAGTTGGACAACCACCCCAGCTAAAAATGAACCCACTATGCAGGTAGACAACTTTCTCAAAACCTTCAAATCCCAGGGAGATGCAAGAACTTCACTCAGTGCATCATCATAACTCTCAGTTTTTTGGAAACGTGTTTTTCTCCCCTTCCACAGTGATGCAGACGCATCTTCTACTGTCTAATCTCCTATTTAAGACACTGCCCTTTGAAGATGGTCTTGGCTGCTCACCCCTTCATTCCCCCAAAGGAGAACCCACAGCTTCTAAACCTCTTAGATGTCACAAGTGAACCATCCCTGGGCTTCTTCTTGAACCACCCCACCCCCCCAGGGAAGGATCTCCTCTTTTCTTGTTTGTTGCTGAGCAAAGATGCCCTTCCTTGGAGAAGTTCAGTGCATGCCCAAGAAGTCTCCACTTTGGGCAGCTGTGGGCAGGTGTTCCGTGAATGCTGAGTGGACACATTTTTCTTATTTCATCTCTGTTGGTCTCTATGGGCTGTCCTGTGTCACACTAAACCCAATATTCCCCAAATCTGAGCTCACAGGAATAAGTTGGAGGGAGAAAAAAGAAGAATGGTGAGGTTTCCATTTGACATCATCCCTTCTTCTGATCTCAGAATTGACAGATAGGGCAGCAAGCAACATTTCTGGATATGGTGACATGGGTGTTCCTTTGCCATTTGGGCTGGTGAGAGTCCAGACCCTGGAGTAGAGGGTCTTACTGAAACAGAGTCAGAGACCAAAGCTACCCGGTGGGCACTGAGTTCAGCCTAGTTTCTTGACGAACCGTCTTCTTTGGGTAGAGTTCCCTTCCAATGTGTCGGCAGTGTCTGCCACTCTCCAAGCTCTTTTCTGGCCACCTGAGGGCTGCTCCTTGATGGTTCTTTCCCTTAGGACGACAACCGATACCATGAGGATATTTTCGGCGTCACCTTGCGGACGTATGAAGTGACCAACCGCCTTAGATCTGAGTCCATTGCCTTCATTGAAGAGAGCAAAAAAGATACAGACGAGTAAGCTGGCTCCCTCCCTCTCACCTGTGTCCTGTTGGGCAGGGGTGTCTGACCTCATTTACTAGGGCTTTCCTTAGGATCAGGGGTTCCCAAAGTGGGGTCACTGGACCAGCAGCCAGGGACCCATCTGGGAACTTTCTAGAGACACAAATACCCAAGCTCCACCCGAAACCTGCTGAATCAGAAACTCCGGGAGTGGGGTTCTACAATTTGTGTTTTACTACGTCTTCTAGAGGATTCTGAGGCCCAATCAAGTGTGAGAAACCCTGACTCGGGCTGGCTTCCTCCTGGGATGCCCCTAGAGGGATGATGGTGCCTATCCACAGCTTCTGGGGTTCAGTGCCCCCCCTCAACCCCAAATCCATGGGTGCTTGCTCACTGACACAAGTAACAATTACTGCTATTTTGAGCATTTCAGTCACCCCCTAGAAATTTCTGGAAACAGTCTGAGGACCCACAAGATCTGGCTGAGTCTTACTCTCTAAACCTCACGTTGACTCCCCCGATCCCTGGCCATGTCAGCCCTGATGGGAAACCGTCTCTCCTCTTCCCTCCCACTGCCATCCCTAACCCACAGCTCGGTGCCATTTAAATTAAATTAAGTAGGAAGCCTCCTGTGTCTTCGACAGTTCACCAGCACCAGGCACACACACGACTTCTTAAAGTCGACATCTGCTTTTATCTCCCTTAAGACAATATGGCAGCCTTGAAAACAAACTTTAAGTCCAGGAGGCTCATGTAACCGTCTTTAAAAGACCACAACTTCCTTGGTTGTCCTGCAGAACCTTTTAATGTCACTCTTCCTCGCCTGTTGGGTTGGTGAGCATTCATTCACTCCCTCACTCATTCATTCATTCAACAAGACAAGCTCCGATTATGTATCGGATCCTGTCCAGGGAGGAAACGAAAGAGAGGAAGCTACCGGGCCAGCAGCATAGGTGCGTTTCTCGGGCTGTCTTTAAGGAACAGAGCAGCCTTACTCTGCCCATACTCACTCCCTCCCCACCTGTCGTCCTGCAGGGTTTTCAGCTCCTAAGTGGACCCTCGAGCCCTGATGGACCTGGCAGGGGGGGGCGCCCCGTGCACTCACTGGCGGGGACGGCTGCGGGTTGTGTAAGTGCGGACACTGCTGAACCTTTCCTACGGGCCTCCACGTGACCTCGCTCGGCCTCTCCTCCTGTTGCTGCGTCCTGTCTCCCTCTTCTGAGTTCCCACCTTCAGTGTTTTCCAAGGACCTCCTCAGTTCTCTCCTTGAGTTTTCCTGCTGCTTTATAATCAGGAAATGGCTTTATAATCCGCGTGGCTTTTACAAAACTCTGTTCCCCCCTCTGTTCCCTACAAGAGCAGCTCATGGGTGCATGAAACCACTGGAACGCGGACTGGGTGTTTGGGGCTCCCCAGAAAAGACCCTGGGACTGGACAGAGTTTTCCGAGTCGCTTCCTCGGCAGCCCAGGTCTCCCCTTACCCATTTTTATGGTGGCATTTTGGTGGCGTGTGTGCTCAGGCGTTTGCGTGTGCCGGACCTGGGACTCCATGTGTCCTCTTGTTTGTGCCACGGCGTATTGCCTACAGACCCTCGGTGCCAAGGAGCGTGCAGCCGGCGTCTGCTCATTCCTCACGCGTCCGTGATTAAGGGTCTGTGCAGCATTTGGAGGGACCCTAATTATCTTGAAAGGGCAGGGGCAGGGAAGGGGAGAATCTCCCCACGAAAGGGAGAAAGAATCACAAAACTGGATGCATTTAGATTCTGACACCTGTTAGCCGAGTTCTCGCTGGCAAGGAAACCAACCCGTCTAATGGATCAGGCAGACTTCCCACTGCAGCCCACCCCCTCCTAGGCCAGCCACATCCCTGACCCCCAATCCCTGGGCAAATCCATCCACGGGGCCCAGAAGCAGTGTTGTCCTAGGGAACGTGCTGGAAAGAAGGCTCTCCCTAGCTGTGCCACTGAGCCATGGTATAGTTTTGGGTAAGTCAGTCTTCCTCCTAACGTCATGAAGTTCCCCAGCATGAGTGGATCACAATTTACAATTTAGGAGACTGGCAGCACTGTCAGTGGAGAATCTCATGGTTATTTATTATTCCCCAAAATGGGGTTTGCTGCTGCATGCTTGGGGATAAATGATTGGAGCCAGGTAGAGCAGAACTTACTGGAGAGACTCACAGTCATGAAGTGCCCATTGCTTCTTCTTTCGGAACTGCAGTCCAGGAGGGGAAGGACCTGGCCCTCCATTTCTTGGCCTTTTATAAATGATCCCCCAATTTTTTAATCTTATGAAACGATTTTGATGAATAAATTACCCTGGACTCAGAGCAAAAATTGGACAGGAAACTTCAGGGGCCTTTGGAGCCGGTGCACATTTCCTCCTGGGAGGCAACCTACTGAGTTCGCCTTCTGGGAGTAAAGGGGCTGGAGAGTCCTTTTTCACATGTAAGTGCTGAAATCACATGACACGCAGAACCCAGGGAGAGCAAAGAAATCCCAGTGATACCTCCCAGCCTCGAGGGATCTATCCCAAGTTAGAAGGAAGCTTACAGCCCATTCAGACCTTACATTTTGTTTTGTCTTGTCATCCGGACATTTCCTTTATGTACGATGCAATGGGCATTTCTTTCTTGATGCTTGGTTTGGGGGTCTCCAAAGAAAACATACCCTGGTCCCCTTTAAAAAGGGCCTCACAACAGGGTGCCAAGAACCCAAAAGAGCCAACGTAGGGGAGTCTTACAGCTAAAGGGAAAGCAATGTTTTGTCTTACTCTATCCTCCCTGGCAGGCCCCGCTCATGTCTTATCCCCAGCACAAGGAGCTCATCTTCATGCCGGTTATAATCTCTCCTGCCTTCCTGTAATCCCATTTCCTTCTGTTCGGTCTTCCATGGACGTAGAGACCAAACACTCAGCATCCTCCACCAGCCCCCCTCTAAGCTGGGGGAATGCCCATTGTAGCCCCCTTCTTTGCTGCAAACACGAGTAGCTTTTCTCCCATGGGCTCTCCTTCCATCCGTTTGGGCCTTCTGAGATGCCTCCTAGCAATGACACTAGCCGTCCAGGGACTGAGCGCCAAAGAGGAAATTATCAGTGTTCCCCTCGCCAAATCATGCATTGTGCACAAAGGCTTTTCCATCACCTAAATAAATGCTGATGAGACCTTAGATGTGCCAGATATCGTCTTCATACACATCCCTGTCCTTCTACTAACAGGCAAAGCAGATGGGAGAATTATCTCATTTTATCAGGAAGTCCAAAGAAATGATTACATAACTAGAATTCATCTTTCTCCCCAAGAGGGATTTTTTTTTTAAGTAAACACCTTTCAATTCCCAACACAAGCTGCTTCATAACTCCTGGCCAGAAGGCAGGAGACTGGTCTGCCGTGTTTCCCTCACTTACCAGAATTCCTGATATCAAAAATATCCTGTCATCAGTCCTGGTGGGGTCCCGGTTGAGGTGTCTGGGCGACTCTGATCCAGGGTAGGTAAATGCTGCCCTCTTGTGGTGGTTTTTAGTTCAGCCCCGGTAGCCAACAATATCTGTGCAAACTGTGGTTTAGCAGATGTGCAAAGTGGCTTAGCAAACTGTGGTTTCGGTGAACAAAGATATGGTTTGCTGCGCATTTGGGGAACACCTATGTTGTGGGCCATTTCTTTCCCTCTCCCTCTTGGCTTGACCTGCAGTGGCTCGTACCCCATTTAAAGAGAAAGACCTGGAAATCCAGTTTGGCCAAGAGGAGCTAGAGAGTCATGTTCTCCTATCATCACTGTGAATCCAGTGCCTGAATTTTGTGTTGGGAAAGAATCAATGTTCACTCCTTGGAAGGAGAGAGAGCTTCTAACTTTCCTTGGAATGAGGTGTCTTTGTCTGTTGGAGAATGCTTCAGACCTGCCAAAGTGGGATTTTGGAAGCAGACTTGAGTCCAAAGCCTACCTCTGCCCCTGTTTGTGCACGTAGAGGTAGATTAAAGGAGATAATACCCATAAAATGCCCAGGCACAGTTCTTGGCCCACAGCAAGCTACCGGTGATTTTTTTTTTAATTTAATTTATCACATTCACTGCTTCTCCCGTGTCTAGAAGGCATCGTGGAGTGGGCAGAAATAAGCAAAACCTAGTTCTGCTTTTATAAAAGGTTAGGACCGAGTAGGTGGAGACACAAGTTCGACGAACTGACGTGCAGGCTGGGTTTTGAGGAATGGGTGGGATTCCACCAGCAGATTTTGGGAGACGAGTTTGCCCAGGATGTGGGACAAGTGAAAGGAAAGGCACGGCGGGGAGCAGGTGGGGTAAATTCAGGGATGGCTTCAGCTGTCGCCCAGGCTGAGGAGGGTGGGGTAAGTGAGAGCAGAGGCTGGGGAGGCGGACAGGGTCAGGTGAGCAGCATGTCAGGGAATCCAGGCTTTATTTGGCACGCCACAGGGAGTCCTTATGAGTGGCTTTCAAGAAGAAATTAAGGCAACTAGAGTCATGCCTGGGAAAGAACATTCTGGAAGCAGCATAGGAGGTGATGGCTGGCTGGGTGAGCCACTGGTGGGTCACTGCAGTAATCGAGGGTTGAATGAAGGTAGAGGCCAAAGAAATGAAGATATTCCAGCGGTTGAGTCAAGAGGACCCAGTGGCCCATCTGCTCTGGCGGGTGAAGACAAAAGAGAAATGAGAGTCTTGCCATTTGCTAAGAAAGGGGACATGTGAGGACAAACAGGTTCAGGGAAAAGAGTTTGAGGTGCTGACGTGACATGAATCCTTTCAAGGTCCAGCCACGCCGAGGGACACAGGAAGCAATGGAAACCCAGCCAGTAGATATTGGTCTAAGAACCACGGGGTTTTCTTGCCAAGTCCAGCTCTCCGCAGCCTCCTGGTTCTGGTTTCCAAAGGGGTCAGGTTTTGCTCGGAGCCCAAAACAAGTGAGAGGTTCTCTGAACCAGATCCTGGGGCCAGTGGGTCCTGCCAGGGAAGGCAAGCAATGTCAGGCCCCCAATTTTGGCCTTTTAATTCGGCATTAGGAAAACGCCGGACGTCTAGAGGTTGTTTTAATCTGGCTGTGCTTCCTTGTCCGTTTCTCTCTCCACTGGCCTGAATCTGCAGCCTGGCCATGTGCCCCACCTACCATCAAAGCCTTCTGTGTGAATTGGCAAGCTAGTGTGAGCCTGCCTGTAGAGGACAAGGAGGAAGAAATACCGTTCCAGGCTTCCTGCATAACCTGACCACTCTGTCGTCCCCAAACCCTCTGAAAGCCTCCAGCATCCAACTGGGCCATGTGCCTCAAGATTGAAAGGCTGGGGGCCCAGATGGAAGAGCTGTGGGTCAGAGAGGCTGAGAGAGGGGCCCCTGACCCCCAGAGAATGAGCACAGCTGGTCCACACACAGATTTGGATTGGGAGCCGACACCGGCCAGATGGCTCCCTCTTTCTGTCACACCCAGCCCACTCTTGGGCTCACTGCTAGTCCCTGCCTGGTAACAAAAGGGCCCAGGAGGAAAAGCCACCTTTCCCCCAAGGATGGGTGTCAGACTCGGGAGTCCAGGTACACTTGCAGCCATGGAAAACAGAGTCTGGGGCCTGTTTTCTGTGGATACTTGTCAAAGCCACAGGCCAGGGAGGTGGTGAGGAGTAAATACAACTTCGTACGTTTACGAATTTGTTTTGACCCAGGATGTCCGAGCAATAATGGACGAGCAGGACATGTCTGCCTGGTTCAGAAGAGAGCCCATTATGAATGAGGTGGCCCTGGCTGACGGGAACAAATCTGACCTAAGGGGCTACTTCCCAGGCCCTCCAGACAATACCTCTGTGACATCAAATTGCCCAGGCCTTGGCTCCTGTGCTTTAGGAGACTTTGTCACAGGGGCCACCGTGGTCACTTTAGGTCATTGAGCAGCATCCCTGGCCTCTGCCAATAGCACCACCTGGCATTTATGACATCAACCATGACCCCAGACTGCCCGAGGTCCCCTGGGGAGGGGGGTGAGGCATCCTGGTTTGGAACCCCTGCTCGTGGACTGCAGGGGGTACAAAATCTCCACTGGCCACCCCAGGCCCCCTCCTTGGAGACCTTCTGGGGTCAGAAAGCAGGACATCCCTCCACCCAATGGTTTCCATTCCATCTGCTGCTGCCAAGCTGAGACTTGAAGGATTTCTGGAGGGGGAAAAAAAAAAGTGGACCGGTTCTGTTTCCATAAGATTCTATGTCCTTGGTGTTACTTCCAGCCAAGTCCCGCCCCCGTCCACTCTGCCCCGTCTTTTTGTCGTATTGTTGTTGTGATTGCGTGACCCTCTCTGGGCTCAGCAGTGGTTCCCCGGAAGGCCGGGAGCGGGCTCTTCCCTCGCGGCGCCAGACCCGGGGCCGGGGAGGTGGGCAGGGCCGCTCCACTCCGAGCCGTCAGAGACTCGGACTGTCCCCCCTACCTCTGAGCTCTCAATGCTGCTAAATCTCTGCCAAGTGTCCCGTGTGCTCTAGCACCTTCCTCGAAGGCCGACACCCACCCCCGCTGATTGCGAGGTTGTCCTGGCTGTGCTCGCCGCATGCTGTTCTGTATAGTTCTCATCTTCTGATTTTTCGGAAATCGACACAAGTCTACTTATGCCTGTTTGCATTATGGTTAAACTATTAAAAAGTGGACTCGACTGGACTGGCTCTTGTCTTCTGACTGATTTGCTTGGGGTCTCTCGCAGCGTCACCCCCTCTCTTGCGTTGGGTGCCCCAGGAAGCCCGCTGGGATGTGGAGAAGAGCACACAGGAGGTGTGCTGGGGGGCAGAGGGGGACTCTTGGGATCAACACGGGGGACGGGACGGGCAGGGAGGGGAAGTGAGGACGCCCAGCTGGGCAGAGGGAAAGGTCATCCTGGGGTACTGTCTCCACAGAAGCTTTAGCCAACCCTGCATGGAACTCTGAAGATGCTCTTTCAGAGCTGTCCGGATTTGGTACAACAAGACTGGATTTTATACCCATACATCCCTGAGCCTTAGATGTGGCCCACCTGGAGAAAGCTTCCCCTGGGCCAGAGGGCTCCCTGCAGCAGAGGCCATTCCCCCTTCCCACACAAGGGGCAGCTGGGGGATTACATTCCTAATTCCCACCAGGCATCTGGATGGCACATCTCAGCATCCTCTCCACCTCCCTCCCTCTGCACCTGCCTGTCCCCATCGCAGCTGTCTCCATAGGAAGGGCCCCAAAGAAACATCATGCCACCTATACCCTCAGCTCTTCTAAAGCCCCTGGGAAAACACAAAGCCTAATTCCTGACTGGTTTCAGACCCAATCCCAAAAGCACGGAAAGGACAGACGAACAGGAGCTGACCTCAAATGCCATGATGGGTGGTTACTGTAAAGGGATAAGCTGGAGACAGGAGGAGGAAGCTGGCCTGAGGCTTTGTTATGCATTTCTAGACATTCCACCGCATTTTGACATTCACACCCATTTCCTGATCATAAAACACACACCACTAGACATTCAGCTTTTTCAATTACAAAGTAAGTCGCCCTATGTCAGGCAGCCCCTTTGTGATATTCCGACCCCACACGCCATGCCTGAGCCTTGTGACCAAGTTCAACTGTGAGAGGAAGATCTAGGATGGAATGGCAATCAGGAAACTCTCCTTAGTCCCTGGCTCCTTGCTGTCCTACAAAAATTAATTAGTAAAACAGAAAAAAAAAAAAACAGTTAATGTAGCAACGAACAGTTATGAAATGCCAATCTTCACAAGAATATTTTGACATAGTATCATTACTCTCCCCAGTTTAAAGCTGGGGAGACTGAGGCACAGAGAGACCTCAGAGACCGTGCAAGGTCAACATAGCTGGTATGTGTTAAGAGGTAGGATTTGAACCCAGGCTGTCTGGCTTTAGAATGTGCATTCTCCCTTTTTTAGAGTTAAATATATATATATATTTGTTTTTCTAATTAATTTTTTTAAATGTTAACATAAATCACATATTTGTATAAAAACTTTATTACCGAAATAAAAACTCAGGGAGAAGAGTGGTACTGTTTTACACATTTGTAAATCAGTTTAATGTCTGGCCTAACAAAAGATAGCTGAATTCTCCTATCTCGTTTCCCATTCAGTCGGTTGTGATATGTTGTTTGTTGTTAAGTCAAAATTCACATAACCTAAAATTAAGCATTTTAAAGTGAAGAGTTCCGTGGTATTCAGTGCGTTCACAATGTTGTGAACCTAGAACCTGCATTTTTATCTACCACCCGATGCTGCTAAGACACCCAACCTGCCTGGGTTCAAATCCCAGCTCCTCTGCTTCTTAGCTGTGTGACTTTGGTTAAGTCACCCAACATCTCTGTACCTCCATCTCCTCATCTGTAAAACAGGCACATGACTGTGTCAGCTTCATAGGGTCGTGATGAGATTGGCTGTGTCACGTCGATTCTCATGAGGCAGGATGGTTATGTTCTCTAAGTAGCAGCCAGCACCGAATGGAAGGATGCCCCCAGCGGGAATAAAGCCTTACGTTCCTTTGAGCCTCTGGTTGCAACACAACCTTGTTTTAGATGTGTTTAAAGGCAAGTTATATCTTTTGCTTTCTCTTTAAATTTGCACCCAGCGATTCCCCTGTAGGTTGTTTCACCGGCCTTTTAGAGACCGCCCCCATTCAATCCCATCTAGAAACGGTATCACTGCCTTCAGAACGTTTTAGAGCAACATTTAAACAAAGACTCTGAACCTAAATTTAAGCAATTTAATAATAAATTGAATTGGTGGTGCAGGTCATTGCAGCTAGTTAAATAAGATGTGGATTCTTAGCACTGAATTCACCATCAAGAGCCCTGTTAGCTCAGGCTTGAACAAAGCTAATCAAACTCATATATTTTCTCCATAAGGGACATCACAGTCTGCTCATGCTTACGAACACTGGACAGCACTTCAGCACTCGCTTATGGGCCATTTTAAAACAGCAAAATCACCAAGAAAAATAATTTTTAAATGTGAACATCATGGCACTAAATAAACTCTATAAAGAGCACGTGTTGACAGCCTGAGCTCTGAACAAGAGGACAGGGTACTACCTTGTGCAAACTTAGCTGGGAATGGGCATGACAGGCTACTCGAATTTTCAGCACTCTGCCCATGTCCATGAGTGATTGGGAAAGCATTGCAAGTATTGATTGAGGGGAGCGGGTTGCAAATAAATTTTAGCGAGTAGTGAATTCACAAATACAGAATCCTCTCATCAGGCAGCTCAACAGTGTCTTAGTTTGTGGGAGATGCTATGACAAATACTATACACGGATTGGGCTTAAGCAGCAGGAGTTGATTGGCTCACAGTTTGCAGTCTGGGAGTCCAAAATCAAGGCAACAGCAAGGCCATGCTTTCTCTGAAGGCTGTGGCGTTTTCTGGCCCTGTCATTGACCATCTGCCTTGTTTTCTCTCCTCCTGTGACTTCGGCTTCCATGTCCAAATTTCCTTCGATTATAAGAACCCTGGTTATATTGGATTAAGGCCCACCGTGATGGAATTTGAACTCATCCCAATAGGATCTTCCAAGATCTTATTTACAAATAAGCTCACACCCACCGGATCGCAGGGTTAGAACTTGAGCGTGTCTTTATGGGGGATATGATTCCAGCTCCAACAGACTGTGTATACAATGCATTTGGAATAATACTGACTCTGAGAAAGTTCTGTATATGGTTAAATGAATGGGTATGTCCAACGTTCTCCTCCCTTTCCCCTTCTAGAAGCTAACAGCCCATCTTTCTGTCTTTTGATACATGAGCACTGGGTTTCTCAGGCCTCCTCAGAGCACCTGCCGTCAATGGGGACACTCATTTAAAGAGCTGATTCCCAGGCCTCTCCCTAGAGCTGCCCCGTAGGATTCCCAGGGCTGGGTGCATGTGCCGGGAATCGAACCTGGGTCTCCTACACAGCAGGTGAGCATTCTACCGTTGAACCACCCATGCACCCCCAGAGCCCAGATTTTACACCAGCTCCCCACCCCACCCCACCCCTCTGTGGCTCAAAAACACACTTGAGTTTCGCCTCATAGGTGGCTGGGGATAATTTAGTACCTGTTTGCATCACAACTGAGGTGGTTCCAGTTGCCTGGTAAGTAGGTGAAAATTCCAAGCTCACACCAAAACAGAAACCCCCAACCACAAATCAAAAAGAGGAGGAGGTGGAAAACAAGTGGGAGGAGGGGAAAGAAAAGATTTTGAAGTCACTGCAGGTCAGTATAGAATATGGGTTGCACACTCAGTTGAATAGTAATAGACACTCATTTATTACTTTTTCACTGTACCCTTTGCAAAATCATGAAGACAGCAAAACAAGGGAAAGTATTTACAATCAGGCAGCTCAGTGTAGAGCTTTGACCCAAATCATTCAAAGGAAATTGCTTTAGTGATGACCTCTTGAGGAAAATGAGATTAAGAAAATCAAATAGAAGATTTTAGACACCAGTAATTAGTAAAGTAAAAAAAACAACAACCAACACTCAGTTCTTTATATTACTAGACTTGGGAGGTGGGAAGGGAGATTCCTCTCCCCCATAAGACTTGGTTTTCTCTGCTGGAACATGTTGCTATCAGAATGTCACTCTCTCAGCCCCTCCCTAACTTACTATTGCCAAGAATTTTGAAACCTTAAAGGGAGACGAGCTACAAATTTCCAGTCCCAGAGGTCACCTCTCCATTCCCTTTCCTTATTTCGCAGGGACTTGGTGGGGTAAAGCAACAATTAAGTGTAAGAAGGCCTGTAGATTCAAGGTGTAGTTTTTGTAGCATTAATTAAACCTGAATCCGTTTTGTTTTTTCAGCCTTTGGAGAGTCCATTAGGAAAGGCAGTTATTGGCAGAGAGCAGCAGGCAAAATCTGTGGGAAGAGAGACACCTGTTCCCTCTTCCTCCAAGCATTGCCTTCCTTGGAAAGCATACACTGCTCCCAGATTGCCCTTTCCAAATCATCTCTTTCATCACATCATTCCTCTCCTCAAGGGCATTCGCTGCCAGCAGGGGCCAGAGGAAGGAAGACTAAATCCTCCAGCCAGCATTCAGCGCCTGCCCTGGCCACGACCGCCTTCCCAGCTTCATTTTCTTCCACTGTCCCACACAAACCTCCCCTCGGGACTCAGCGATTCACTGCGATAGCTCTAAAACGCAGCTTTTATTCCCCCCCTCCCAGTTTTACTTCTGCCGTTCCTTCCACCTGGAACATCCACTCTCTTCCTTTATCTCCGCTGAGCCCATTTCTACTGCTGTCTGCCTTTTCAAAGAAAACCTCCTCTCTACCCCCAACCGTACTTTCTGACTGTAGCAGTCACACGGCACCTGGGATGTACTGATTTGCAGTAGTTATCTGAGTGTGTGTGTATGTGTGTGTGTCTTATACGTCTCTATGTATCAGCTATCTACTGCCGCAATAAAGCTGAGTAACAAATAACCACAAAACTCTCCCCATCGTACTACAATAAGCACTTATTTCTCACTCATGTGCCTACAGGGTAGTTGAGGTTAATCTAGGCTGGGCTTGGCTGCAGGCTGGTAATTGGGTCCACAACTGCTCCACATATCACACATCTTCCCAGAACCAGCAGCTACCTGAGATTTGTTCTTTTAACGACAGAAGAGTGAGAGGGCACACCAACATCTTGCATTCCATTCTCCAAAATAGTCACATGGACTAGCTCAAATCAATGAGTAGTAGTAATACATTCTCCCTCTAGTGGGACAAACTGCAAATCCACATGGCACAGGCTGTCACTACATGGAAGGTAGAGGAATTGGGAAAATACTGCAATCTACCAGACCCTAGGAGGTGTTGATTTGCTGAAGGTTTAGGATGCAGTCAGCTTTTATAAATATCTGTTGATTGCCTGTACAAAGCCTAATGCTGATTTAGTGCTAGACAGGTAGAGACAAACAGTCGCTGCCTCCACCCAGATATTCACAACTGAGAAATTATCAGCTCGATTGGCTTCCACTTATAGAATGCATTCATTCATTCGATAATTACATAATGACAGCCCTAAGGTGTGGATGAACCAGCGAAGCTCACATTCCAGTGGAAAGAGAGAGTAAGTTATATACATATATATTTTTAAGGAGTATTGTAGATGGTGCTAAGAAATTAATTGTAGAGAAAAACAAAGCAGGGCGGAGTGACAGAGAGTTCAAATAGGATGGTTGGGAAAGGCTGCAGTGGGAGGTGACTTTGGAATTGAGGGAGATGGGGGAGCCAGCCTGGCAGCTGATGGGAGTGGTGGGGGGTTAATCCTTCCTACAGAGTGTCTCTGTAGGATAGGATGGGATTTTTTCACAGACCTCAACAGTGCATTCAAAATATTCGGGAAAAGTTGGAGAGAAGCCCTGCTTTCACGTGGAGCTCCCTGTCTTGTAGGCAGAGGTGCCTTTATCACGACCGTGATGAAGTTTAGACTTCGGGGCCCCTCACATGGATGATCTCCATCCCAGCGCCCTCCTTTTCTTGTTCTACCCAATCTGCTCATACGTATGAGTATGAGTGCGTCCCTGTGTGTTCCTTTTCTGAAATAGGATTTCCAAACAGTCTAAGCTCTAAGTCCCATGAAACCTGGATCTATACCTGAGGAAGTGAATTCCATCTACAAGTCAAAACACATGTTATTACAGTGTAAGAACTTGACTGAGTGAAAGGAAGGCGGGGGGACTCTGGGAGGGCATGAGACAGGAGGAGCTGCCCTAGTCTGTGGTCAGCAGATATGTTTCTGCGGACGAGTGCTCGGGCTGAAATCTAAAGGATGAGTAGGAGTTAAACACTCCCAGGAGAAGAAACTGTACCAAGCAAGGCCCTGAGGGAAGGTCTGGGGAGTCAGACCAGAAAAGAAAGGATGCATATATTAATTTTGAGAACAAGAGAAACCATTGATAGTATTTTTTTTTCCTTAAGCTTTTTATTTTGAAATACTTTCAGAGTTTTAGGAAAGTTGAAAAAATATATAAAATCCATGCAAACAACCCCAGTATATAACCCCCCCAGATCCGCAAACTTTAACATTTTGCCACATTTGCCTTATCATTCTATGATAGAATGGATAAAGTCTATCCATTTACCTATTTTCTAAACATTTGAGAGTAGGTTGTATACATCTTATCTCTGAACACAAAATATTTCCATGTACTTTTCCTAAGAACAAAGGATATGCACGTATGAAAGCACTTGAAATACATTTATGAAGTTCGAGAAATTTTACACTCATCTAAACCTTTATAGTCTATGTTCTAATTTTTCATAGGTCCCAATAATGTCCTTTTTCTCCTCCATTATTAAATCCAGTACAGGATTGTGTATTGCATTTATTTGTCATTGTCTCTTCAGTTGCTTTTAAAAAAACGGTAAATATATATACAAAATAAACCTTCCATCCCAACCCCTCCCAAGCATGCCAGTCAGTGGACTTAATCACATTTGCAATAGTTGCATGCCCTCAACACCATCCATTACTAGAACCTTCCCTTCACCCAGAGAGAAACCCTACAGCCAACACAGTAACCCCCCATTGCTCCTGTCTCCAATCCCCCATCCCCATCCGTACCTCCGATCAATTGTACTCTACTCTCTGTCTCTAAGACATTGCACATTCTCCAATATTTTCTCTGTAGTTGCTATGGAGCTTAAATTGAACATCTTAAGTCTTTAACGCTCTCATTTGGTTTTGCATCAACTGAGCTTCAAATTGTGTTCCTTTACCTCTTGTCCCCTCACCTTTATGGAGTTCTTGTCCCAAATTGCATGTTTGTACATTAAGAATCCAAAGCCATGGACTTACCATTACATTTTCATGCATTTGCTTTCCTTGCAGGGAGCAAAGAGTAGAGTTACAAACCCAAAACA